>JAPZAG010001515.1:0-11088 GCA_027475135.1 Bactrocera correcta | reverse complement strand
CAGGTCTAAAGTCTGATAAGATCCAATCAGTTTGTTACTTTAATATTTCACACAATACTCTCGATAGAACCTTGTACGCGATGTTGAGGAGGCTTATCCCACGGTAGTTGGCGCAGATTGTGGGGTCTCCTTTCTTATGGATTGGGCATAGCACACTTAAATTCCAATCGTTGGGCATGATTTCGTCCGACCATATTTTGCAAGGAAGGTGATGCATGCTCCTTACTAGCTCTTCGCCGCCGTGTTTGAATAGCTCGGCCGGCAATCCATCGGCCCCTGCCGCTTTGTTGTTTTTCAGGCGGACAATTGCTATTCGAACTTCTTCATGGTCGGGCAATGGAACGTCTGCTCCATCGTCATCGATTGGGGTATCGGGATCGCTTTCTCCTGGTGTTGTGCTTTCACTGCCATTCAGCAGGCTGGAGAAGTGTTCCCTCCATAATTTAAGTATGCTCTGGGCATCGGTGGCTAGATCACCTTGGGGGGTTCTACAAGAGTATGCTCCGGTCTTGAAACCTTCTGTAAGTCGCCGCATCATTTCGTACAATTTTCGAGCATTACCCCTGTCGGCCAGCTTATTAAGCTCTTCATACTCACGCATTTCGGCCTCTTTCTTTTTCTGTCTACAAATGCGTCTTGCTTCCCTCTTCAACTCTCGATATCTATCCCATCCCGCACGTGTTGTGTTCGATTGTAACGTTGCGAGGTAGGTGTCGTTAAATTATCGACCCTAAAATTATCACCGAGTGTAAATTTCCATTTTTCCCTTGTATTTGAAAATCGAGGGCAACAAAATGAAACAAGTTCAGAGTCTTCTATATACTCTGCACACGTCGGACAGATCGGACTAATGTCATTGTGGAATCTGAAAAGGTAGCTTCTAAAGCATTCACATCCCCTAAGTATTTGGGTTAGATGGAAAGCCATATCATCTGTCTATCCTCGAGTGGATGTCCAATATAAGTCGTTGGTTCTAGTGTCCTTTGAATGAAGAATTCCACCGCTCCTTCTACTTTTTGCTGCTCTTGTTCTTCTGCTCTGTCTTTGTCGATACTGTTCTAGGCGCTGATAGCGCGAGTTCATCTCCCTTGATGTCACACTTCACCAACATCGGTTGTTATAGTTCAGAAAGCTCTTATTACTCGAATTGCAGAAAGTATATGCACTGCAACTATTTGTTGTTTTACCGGAAAAATATGCCAGCTGTGTCTTAAATTTTTTATTTGGAATCCAATATTACTTCCAGCTACTTCAGCTGCGGCTGTGAAGTAATCTTGCACTCCCCTATGGTTAGCATAATTCGTTCTTCCATCTTCCTGGTGTTTATGAGTCATACTTCTGTTTTGTGCTCCGCCAGTTCAGACTCACAGAAGACTCATTGACATAGACCATTTAGCACTCATTTTTTCACGTCTTAGCACCCCGTCATACATGAGTTTCCATAACAGTGGGCCTAACACTGAGCTTTGGCGTACTCCACTGGAGATAGAATAACCCTTGGTGCCTTCGACCGTGTCAAAAATCAGCCTTCTGCTTTTAGAATACCTCGTTCTTATGTTTATAAGGTATTCAGGGGCGCGTATTTTATACAGGGCTTTTATTATGTATGCCCCATTTGCATGGATAGATGGGAGCACCACTTGTCTCAGTACCCTTCAGTGGAAGCAGTTATGTGATACCAATTACCAAATCTTAGCAAAAAAATTTAAAAAAATTCAAATACTCATTTCTTTCATTTAAAAACGACAAAATTTTATTTGCTTCAAAAAACATACATTCAAGTTATTTTCCTTTTTGTGATTTTAGCACAGCTTCGTCAATAGTTAGCCATAAATACATATAAAGTATTGCATAATGCCATAATAATACTTTCAATTAACCATTTTTGCTTACAATGGTGATAAAGATTAGGGCTTTGTTGCTCTTTTAATGATTTTAAAATATCTTTGATTTAAATCATAATTTTTTTTTTACTTTTTTTCTTAAATTTATTTTTCTTTAATTTTTTCTTCTTTAATTTTACTAATACATTTTCTTTAGCAACTCTATAATATATTATATGAATGTGTATGTAAGTATATTTCCTTATGAAATGCTATGAAATAAATATTTATGAGTTTTTCGCAAAGCAAATTCCCAGCACTTTTTCGGTAATAAATATAAACTGCGTTCTTGCTCTCACTTACAAATACCGTTTGTTAATATCTCTTTGAATTTTGAGTTATAATTTATTTTCTTTTTTTTTTGCAATCTTAGGACCTGCTTACACGCTGCCATATTTTATTTTCTTCTACATTTCCTACCTCAATTTTTTTGTTACTCTCGCTTTATAGCTAAATCAGTACGCCAACAACAACGATGATGTTAATTAACAGGGCAAATACAAAACACAGAAAAAACTTATTTTTTATGTTTTTTACGATTTTTTTTTAATAATTTTTCTTCCATTCTTATTGTAATCTGTGAAGGAACAACATTTTTTTTAATACACATAAACAGTTATTTACAGTTTTATCGGCTGCCAATCAAACTTTTAGCGTAACAACTATGATTTAAACGGATTTGTAGCTATTTTTATTTAAAAAACATGTATGTCTATTTTTCTCTGCTAATTTACCTTTCAATTAAAAATTAATGTTGATCAACAATTCTTTTTTTGTTAGTGGAAAATTTTACAAAGAGTGAGTAATTGCTATTTTTGTTTATTTTTATAATTTATATTAGCAAAATAATAAGAATCCACACGTTTTTCCAGCAACAATTTTGATTGGAAAATTTACTTGTCTGCAAATAGAAGGAGAATTCATATTTTATGAATAGTTAGAGTATTAAAAGGTCTACGTGGACAGGCAAAAGTGTTGTGAAAGCAAACTTTGTATTGCAAAGGCGAGACTATTAATTTTATGAGCTCAAGAGTGAGGCTTTTGTTTTTGTTGTTAGTTGAATTGTAAATGCATACAAAATATGTTGTAATTGCAAAACTTCATATTTATAACAAAAAAAGTAACCAAAAAAATTAAATAAAATTAAGTTAAGTAATAAAATAAAGTAAAATCGATGTAGAAAAAATTTGAAAAATTAAACTACTTAAATTAAACATTAAGAAAATAATTAAAAAAATATTGAAAATATAATAAAAGTGAACTAAAATATAAAAAAATATTAAAAAATAATACTAAAATAAAAAAATTAAATTAATAAAAAATTATTAAATGAAATAAAATGAAAAAATTAAATGAAATAAGAAGAATAAGATAAAATTAAGTAAAATAAAGAAATAAAAAAATTAAAAAAAAAATTAAGTTAAATAAAAAATAAATAAAGTAAAAGTAAACCAAAATAAAAAATATTAAAAAATAAAAAAAAAACTTAAATTAAAAAAAATTCAATGAAAAAAAAATCAATGAAAAAAAAAATTAAATAATTCAAAAATTTAAATTATAAAAAAATTATTAGTTAAAACTAAATTAAATTTAGAATAACTAAAATATATAAATAAATATAACAAGTTAAAACAAACAAAAACACGTTTAGCCTTTACAAATGAAAAAGCTTTCCATACGAGGGCTTAATTTTATTGAATGAATGAACTTAAAAGAATTAAGAAAAGTAGCATAATAAAATGACAAAATAAAAATTTAGAAAATAAAATGAAGAAAAATAAAAACATAAAATAAATTTAAATAGACTAAACTAAATAAAAAATAAAAAAATAAGAAAATTGAATAAAATAAAATTAAAATAAAAAATATTAAAAATAAAAAAATAATATAAAAATAATAAAAAAACATTCCATACGAGAGCTTAATTTTATTGGTTAAATGAACTTAAAAAAATTAAGAAAAGTAACATAATAAAATGAAAAAATAATAATTTATATAAATTTATTTTTAATTTAAATTAATTAATAAACTAAACTAAATAAAAAATTAAATAAATAAAAAAATAAGAAAACTTAATAAAAGAAAATTAAAATAAAAAAGTATTAAAAATAAATAAAAAAATATAAAAAAAAAAAATAAAAAATACTAAAAAAATAAATACAAAATAATAAAAAAAAATAAAACGAATTAAAAAAAGAAAAAAAGATTATACCCTTCAAAATTAAAAAAAAAAAACTGTACTAGAGCTTGATTGTGATGATTCAGTTTTTATGGCAGCTAAATGCTATAGTTGTCAGATTTAAAAAATTTCTGTGCAGATCGCACTTTTTCCTTAGGCAATAATTCATGCCAATTTTCTTGAGGATACCTCTTCAAATAAAAAAGTTTCCCCCACTAGAACTTGATTCCGGTCGTTCAGTTTGTATGGCGGCTATATGCTATAGTGACCCGATCTAAATAATTTCTTCGGAGATTCCACCTTTCCGTTTGGTCAACATATAATATTGAGTTTCGTGAAGTTATCTCGTCAAGTAAATAAGTTTTTTATGCCAGGACTTGATTTGGATGCTTCAGTTTGTATGGCAGAAATTTGCTATAGTTTTCCGATCTTAACAATTTCTTCGGAAATTGCAGGGATGCCTTAAATAATAATTTCGTGCAGATATCTCGTCAAATAAAAACGTTTTTTCACACAAGAACTTGATTTTAAGCGGTCAGTTGGTGATCGGATCTAAATAGTGTCTTCGGGAACTCCATCATTGTCATAGAAATTGAACCATGTCGAATTTCATGAAGATATGTACATAAGAGTGGGTCAATTTGTATGGAGCAAAAAAATGCACCAAGCGGTTATTAAAATCGTAAACTACGATGAATTCTAAGAAAATTTGCCCAAGAAACCATGGTTCTAAAATCAAAACGGAGCCTCCGGTTTTTAACGAGAAACTTTTCATTTTGTTGTTTTTTTTTCAATAAATGAAATGGAAAATAGTAACAACTACTGGAGCCGAAACATCAAGCTGTGACCGTACAGGTGCTGCTACACCTTCTCAGCAGCGTTCTTTTTGTAATTGATATACATCTTGATTGATCTTAAGATCTCTATATACTTGCAATTTTGAGAAAGTGCTCTACACAAATTTAAAACATTCAAAAATGTTATTGAATCTTTTAAGAAAACTAACAGTAGTGGTTATGTCTGGATTTGTTCGAAATGAAATTCCAACAGCTTAAGAAGCTGTATAGATAACGGTCTACTTTTGATGTTTAGATTAATGTTAAAAAAGTTTTTTATGAAATTGGCCATTAAATCATCAATACACAAGAAATGTAAAAGCTCATGGGTTTTGTAATTTTAAGAAATAAAACGTTGTGACCCTTAAAAATAAATTAGATATTTATAAAATAATAGTATTTAGATCGGGTTTTAAAAAGCTTCGGTGATCGGACGAGAACCGATGTATTCAGCGTGGTATGGTCGTTGGCCGCTGTGGTCGGTGTGTGTATATGTTACCTATCCACCCATAAAAATTAAAATAATAATAAATAAAATTCAAACTTTAATAGCTTTCACCTTCCGCGAAATCGTATTGCAGTTAACAATATCATTTTATATCTATATATAAAGCAAAAACTTAACTGTTAAGGGCCAAAAAAATATAATATACTTCTAAAGTACAGAATTAATTAGTTTTAAGGTCTTGTTTGCTGTCCATCCTAGATGTTGCGTTTCGACTTGCAACTGTGACTGCCATAACACCATCGGGATTTTTTTCTATAGTTCGACGTGAAACGCTAGTCAGCAGTTGCACAAAGCGCTCGGTTCCTTGAATATGTGGAGGAATTTGTGGATCCGGAAGTGGAGGATTGTCAAATTCTATGTATTCGAGCAAATGGTCATAGGGTACGTTTATCTAAGTTTATCATCTCAACATAATCAGTGCAGTCAAAATTTATAGTTGGTTTTTTGTAAGCTCTTAATTTTGTTGGGTCTTAAAGTTTTTCACGATAGTACAAAATTTTTTTTAAAGCCCTCTGGCGCACTTCTTTTCTGGCATCAAAAAGCATTGTTAGTAGAACATTTTCTGAATGTGCAAAATATGAGTTATTTTGAACAACATTATTTACAATTTCGCGCAGATTTTGTGGTAAATATTGCGTTGAACAAATATATTTACATAACAGTAAAAACTACTAGAGTCGAAAACATAAAGCAGTGACCGTACAGAAAAATACCGTTATATGGGAGGTGGCCGTAGTTTTTGCCCAATTTTAATCATTTTCATAATCTCACCTAACTAGGTACAATCTAAAATGTGTACCAAATTTAGTCGAAATCGATAAAGAAGTTCCAGAGATTTACATATGCACTCAAAAGTGGGCGGTGACATGCCAAAATTTTCATATTGTCGAATTTCTGGCTGCAATACAACACCGAATACCAAACTCAAGATGTTTCCCTTCAACAGTTATTAAAATTTCCGATCTTTAGTGTTTTCAAAAATTACCGTTATATGGTAGGTGGGCATGGTTATTATCCGATTTCGATCATTTTCCAGATATCTCTTAAGTAGGCATGGTGTAATATGTATACCAAATTTGAACGAAATCGGTGGGTGGTTCCAGAGAAATGCATATGAACTCATAAGTGGGCAGTGCCACGCCCCCTATAAAAAATTTCTGTACTGTCGAATTTTCTGCTTAAATACAACATCACATACCAAATTTGAGCAAATTAGCTTCGATAGCTACAAAACAAGCAAACAAACGACAGTGGAATAGGAATTGGATTTTTTTTTACAAAATACAATATACGAAATTTTCTCGCTAAAAACCGGAGGCTCGATTTTCATTTTAGACCCATGGTTTCTTGGGCAAATTTTCTTAGAATTCATCGTAGTTTACGATTTTGATAACCGCTTTGTCAAGAAAAAAATTGACCCACTCTAATGTACATATATCGCTCGACACTTGATGGAAAACGACGGGTGGAAGGTTTCTGATCAATATCCCAACGCCTTTGAGACTACTTGGCAAATATATAGACAAACGGACATGCCTGAATTGGCACGCTGATCATTTAGACTGTGAAATTTAAGTACCCAGAAATTGTCTCAAGTTTTCTATTACTAACCAAATTTCTTATGCGAAATTATTGCGAATGTTGAAAAAGGCTTACGGTGACTTGGTTTTATCAAAAACACAAGCCTACAAGTAGTTCAAAGCCTTTAAAGATGGTCCAGAGATCGTTGAAGACATGTTTCGTTCTAGACGAGCTTCGACCTATTGAACTAATGAAAATATTAAAAATATAAAGAATATGGTGCATGAATAACGTCAGGCAAGAGAGATGGCAGGATAGCGCAACATCTCTTACTAGTCATTTGGAATGATTTCAGTTTATATTTTGGGTATGAAATGCGTTCTTGCTCGACTCGAGAGGAATCAACAAGCCGAAACCAAACAAAAAAAAAAAAAAGACACGCCAAAGCCGCTCAAAAATCAAGGTGAAGCTCATTGTATTTTTCGATATTCTTGGTTTGGTGCAACAGGAATTTGTTCCGAAGGAACAGACAGTCAAGACGGTGCTCTATTTGGCCATATTGAGGCGATTGCGTGAGAACTTCCGCCGAAAACGGTCGCAATTGTGGAAGAACAATTCCTGGATTTTACACGATGATAATGTGCCATCGCATCGAGCCACGATTGTGACCATATTCAAAGCCAAAAACGCAGCGCTTACCATCACTCACATGCTTTCCAAACAGCAAACAAGATTTATAAGGATAAAAAATTTCAATTTGACTTAAAATTAAAAGTTTTTAAAATCATTTAAAAATTATGAAATAAAAGCAAAAATTTTTAACAGTTAAATGCAAAATTTTAAAATCGTAATATTTTGCAATATCAATAACATTAACTAGCTTATGCTTAGCTTTTATAAGATATTTATTTATTTTTTCTGGCTAATATAAATATATGTTTTTCTTTATTTTCGTTCAACTAAACAACGAATATCACAACAATGCACACTACAAAGTAAAATGCGTTTAAAATATCAAAAAAAATAGCAGCTACTTGCAGCACAAACAATTTTCCAAATTTGTAGCACAAATAAAATGAACAAAACCTGTATTCAACAAGCATTCAGCTTGCTTTAAAGCGAATCAGCCGAAAAGTGCACTACAGCAGGCAACGAGCCTAAACAAGCTTAGCGCAAGCAAAACACTACGTGAGAAGCGTGCCAATGTTGTAGTCTACATTTAGGCGCATGTTTTCGAGTTTCGTTTATTAAAGTTTCAGAAAGTTCAATACAATAAACTGAAGCATGTGGTTCGGCAAAACAAACTAATACAATATTTTTCTGAATAGCAATAGTGTTTCTTTTAAAATAGATTACTGTTAAATGATAAAAGTTCGAATTTTAACAATTTTTCTAATTATTTCAATATTATTTTGTCTTCTTTGTATGTATATATTTTTAAATTTGTTTGTGTGTTTTTGTCGAAGTAATTTTTCACCTTTGTTATATGCTTAAGTTTTGTTATTTAACATTTATAAAAAATTGTTGGCTCTGTTTTATTTATTTATTTATTTTTTTTTTTTTTTTTTTTTTGTTTGGGCTATTAAGCGTTTAAATACGTGCTGATAGTGTAGTGATGTGCTGTGTTCTAGAACTGAAATAGAATAAAACTGATAGATATGTTTTGGAAACAAAAATTTCAGTTTCTTATAGATATGTACATACAGTGTGACTATTCACGAATTTTTCGATTTCTTAAAACGTTTCGAAATATCGTCATTTTGTGTAGTAATATCAGTAGTGCCGCTAAACTCAACTCTTAAATGGCTGTTAGGGCGTTCTTTGGTATTTCTAATTTAACAGATTTATTAAAATGGTCCAAGCTTTCAGGGAAAAAGCTCTGTTTAAAGTTCTTAGCAGTTTTATTGCAATGGTGAAAGCTATCAAACATAAAGTCTGGCGTAAAGCTCTTCTTTAGCGGATTCAATAAAATAATGAAAGCTTACGGGCATAAAGCCTAAGAAGATTCATGAAAATAGTAAAAGCTTTCACGTATAAAGCTCTGTTTGAGGTTTCTATGCAGCAGTTTTATTGCTGCAGGGAAAGCTTTCAAACAAAAAATCTGAGATAACGCTCTTATTTAGCATAAGTATTTAATAACATAATGAAAGCTTTCCATCAGCTCTCGTATTTGACAGATTTATTTATGTAGTGAAAACTTCTAAACATAACCCTCTATGTCTAACTCCTTCTTAGCAGATTTATTTATTTATTATTTAATGAAAGCTTCCGAACAAACAGCTCTGCGTGAAGCTCTTACTTAACAGATTTAATGAAATAATGAAAGCTTTTACGCCTAAAGCTCTACAAGAAACTCCAAAGTAAGCTTTTCGTTTTCTAAGCAAATTCCCACCGTAAATCACTTTAGGAGACAATAAACCATAAGTAGTGGTGCAAAACTCATATAATTTCCATTATGAAAGCTCTATTTCCTTCGAAAAAAAGTAGTACTGAATTTCGGCAAACCACAAGTCTTTGGTCGACATACTCCTAAGAGCAAGCTTCTTTCCAGAGAAGTTTACAACATATGTATATACAGACTGATCAAAAATGGCTAATATGGGAAGAGCTGGATCTTAAGCGTCCATTCAAGTATTCGGATTCGCATTCGAACAGCACGCGGTGAAGAAAGTTTAGCAGCTGTAGCTGGGAGTACACGCAGACCATGGAGAGTCGATTCGGCTAAATTCACAGCAACTCGGACTGACGTATGGAAAGACTTGGCGCATTTTGAGTCGAGATTTTAAATTTGAATCGTTCAAACTAAGAATTGAAACCGCTGAACCTTCCCAAGCGACATCGCTTCGCTCTATGGACTTTTGAAAATTTCCCAGAAGATCCGACGTTTTAGAGCGAAATTTTGTTTTGCGCATTTCTGGCTCAATGGGTATGTAAACAAGCAAAATTGCCACATTTGGGACGAAGAGCAAACTGATGAGATTCAGGATTCACCATTTCATCTAAAAAATACAAAGGTTTGGAATGGTTTATGAGCCGGTGGAATCATCGCTCTATATTTCTTCAAAAATGATGCCGATGAGAACGTAACCGTCAATGGAAATTATTACCACGTTATGATAAGCGGCTACAGGATGCCTAAAATAGAAGCTCGTGATCTTGATGCCATTGCCACTTCCCACACATCACATCAATGAATGGATTAATTGAGAAAACATTCTACGGAGCAGATAATTTCACGTTTTGTGCCGTTCTATTGGCCAACATGATGGTGTGATATCACACTGTTAGGGTTTCTTCTCTGAGATTATGTAAAGTCTATGCGGACAATCCCACTTCGATTCAGGTCTTGAAGCAAAACATCACGCCTATCATTCGCCAATCACCAGTCGAAATGCTCGAACGAGCCGTTGTAGTCGAGCCAATATTTGGAAGAAATAATCTTCAAAAAATAAAAGCCAAAGAATTTTCTTTCGAATGATAACACGGGTCAACACAAAATTTGATTATAATTCGTTTGACTATAAGTCGTAATTAGACGAAAAAATATATGCAGGAAAAAGTTTGATTTTTTAAATATAAATAATAATTTTTTAAATTTTAATTTTTTTTTAAATTTGCCTTTTTTTAATTTTTTTATAGAGTAATGAACATTCCCCATTCAATTTGAATTTTCTATGTTTTTTTTCTTTAAAAAAGCAGGGAACCTCAAAATGGATCACTCTTTATATAGCTGGCACCCAACAGCCATTTTTAATGCAAGAATTGCATATGGTACACCTAACGGGATTTACTTTAAAAATATCTGATTTGAGTGAAATTAAGTGTTTTGGCTAAGTTACTTGATTTGTTAGTGATTTTTAAAATATATAGATATATATATATTGTACATATAAATTGTAAAGTACTCATATGTATATGTTATGTACGAAAGTCTGTATGTATTATATCTAGCATATACGGAAGTCATTTTTGCTGCAATTATTTTTAAGCAAGAATATTATTATGTAATTTTTTATTTATTTGAAACATTTCGAAATAGCCTAAGAACCAGAACCATTTCATGTATAGCAGGGTAAATTTGATTTTAATAAATATTTCTTTCACACGCAATTACTATAAATATTGATGCATGCATTTTTCTGACTTTTTATGATTTTCTAT
>JAPZAG010001514.1:0-30161 GCA_027475135.1 Bactrocera correcta | reverse complement strand
TAGAAGAATTCCGTAATCTTATGTTTAGGTATAAATTCGATTTTGTTGTATATACATTTTTAGCAATCGATATCGAGATGCTTCAACTCATTAGTTTAACATATTTAAGTTAATAAACTTTCTTCGAAGAACTGAAGTTGGCATAAAAGCATGGCGGCATAACGGCAGTGCATGTAGAAGAATTCCGTTATCTTATATTTAGGTATAAAGTCGATTTTCTTGTATATACACATTTAGTAATCGATATCGAAATGCCTCAAATCATTAGTTTAATATATTAAAGTTAATAAACCTTCTTTAACGCACTGAAGTCTACATAAAGCCTTAACGGTATACCTGCAGTGCATTCAGAAGAATTCCGTAATCTTATATTAAGGTATAAAGTCGATTTTCTTGTATTTACATATTTAGCAATCGATATCGAAATGCTTCAACTTATTTGTTTAACATATTTAAGTTAATAAACCTTCTTCAACGAACTGAAGTTGGCATAAAGCCATGGCGGCATAAGGGCAGTGCATGTAGAAGAATTCCGTTATCTTCCGTAATGTAGTTGATACAAACCATGGCGGCATAACGACAGTACATTTGGAAGAATTCCGTAATCTTATATTTAGGTATATGTAAAGTCGATTTTCTTGTATATACACATTAAGTAATCGATATCGAAATGCTTCAAATCATTATTTTAAAATATTAAAGTTAATAAACCTTCTTTAACGCACTGAAGTCTACATAAAGCCTTAACGGGTTAACTGCAGTGCATTTAGTAGAATTCCGTAATCTTATATTAAGGTATAAAGTCGATTTTCTTGTATTTACATATTTAGCAATCGATATCGAAATGCTTCAAATCATTATTTTAACATATTTAAGTTAATTAACCATCTTTAACGTATTGAAGGTGAAATAAAGCCATGGCGGCATAACGACAGTAATTTGGAAGAATTCCTTAATCTTATATTTAGGTATAAAGCCGATTTGCCTGTATATATGCATTTAGAAATCGATATCGAAATGCTTCAAATCCTTAGTTTAAAATATTTAAGTTAATTAACCCTATTTATCTTCCTGAAGTCTACATCAAGCCTTAACGGCATAACGGCAGTGCATTTAGAAGAATTACGTAATCATATATTTAGGTATAATCTTATACTTAGATATAAAGTCGATATATTTTCGAAATGTTTCAAATCATTATTTTAACATTTTTATGTTAATAAGCCTTCTTTAACGCACTGAAGTTAACATAAAGCCATGGCGGTATAACGGCAGTGCATGTAGAAGAATTCCGTAATCTTATGTTTAGGTATAAATTCGATTTTGTTGTATATACATTTTTAGCAATCGATATCGAGATGCTTCAACTCATTAGTTTAACATATTTAAGTTAATAAACTTTCTTCGAAGAACTGAAGTTGGCATAAAAGCATGGCGGCATAACGGCAGTGCATGTAGAAGAATTCCGTTATCTTATATTTAGGTATAAAGTCGATTTTCTTGTATATACACATTTAGTAATCGATATCGAAATGCCTCAAATCATTAGTTTAATATATTAAAGTTAATAAACCTTCTTTAACGCACTGAAGTCTACATAAAGCCTTAACGGTATACCTGCAGTGCATTCAGAAGAATTCCGTAATCTTATATTAAGGTATAAAGTCGATTTTCTTGTATTTACATATTTAGCAATCGATATCGAAATGCTTCAACTTATTTGTTTAACATATTTAAGTTAATAAACCTTCTTCAACGAACTGAAGTTGGCATAAAGCCATGGCGGCATAACGGCAGTGCATGTAGAAGAATTCCGTTATCTTATATTTAGGTATAAAGTCGATTTTGTTGTATATACACATTTAGAAAATCGATATCGAAATGCTTCAAATCATTAGTTTAACATATTTAAGTTAATTAACCATCTTTAACGTATTGAAGGTGAAATAAAGCCATGGCGGCATAACGACAGTACATTTGGCAGAATTCCGTAATCTTATATTTAGGTATAAAGTCGATTTTCTTGTATATACACATTAAGCAATCGATGCCGATATGCTTCATATCATTAGTTTAACATATTTAAGTTAAATTACCTTCTTTAACCTACCGAAGGTGACATGAAGCCATGGCGGATTAACGGCAGTGCATTTGGAAGAATTCCGTTATCCTATGTTTAGGTATAAAGCCGATTTGCTTGTATATATGCATTTAGAAATCGATATCGAAATGCTTCAAATCATTAGTTTAACATATTTAAGTTAATAAACCTTCTTCAACGAACTGAAGTTGGCATAAAGCCATGGCGGCATAACGGCAGTGCATGTAGAAGAATTCCGTAATCTTATATTTAGGTGTAAAGCCGATTTGCTTCTATATATGCATTTAGAAATCGATATCGAAATGCTTCAAATCATTAGTTTAATATATTTAAGTTAACAAACCTTCTTTAAAGAACTGAAGTTGACACAAAGCCATGGCGGATTAACGGCAGTGCATTTGGAAGAATTCCGTTATCCTATGTTTTGGTATAAAGTCAAGTTTCTTGTACTAGCACATTTAGCAATCGTTATCGAAATGCTTCATATCATTAGTTTAACATATTTAAGTTAAATTACCTTCTTTAACCTACCGAAGGTGACAGGAAGCCATGGCGGCATAACGGCAGTGCATTTAGAAGAATTCCATAATCTTATATTTAGGTACAAAGTCGATTTTCTTGTATATACTCATTTAGCAATCGATATCGAAATGCTTCAAAATATTAGTTTAACATATTTAAGTTAATTAACCCTCTTTTTCATACTGAAGTCTACAAAAGCCTTAACGGCATAACGGCAGTGCATGTAGAAGATTTCCGTTATCTTTTGTTGATATTGTTGTACATACACATTTAGCAATCGATATCGAAATGCTTCAAATCATTAGTTTAACATATTAAGTTAATAAACATTTTTTAGCTTAATGAGGTCTACATAAAGCCTTAACGGTATAACGGCAGTGCATTTAGAAGAAATCCGTAATGTTATAATTTTATATTTAGGTTTAAAGTCGATTTTGTTGTATTTACACATTTAGCAGTCGATATCGAAATGCTTCAAACCATTAGTTTAACATATTTAAAATAATTAACCTTTAGCGTATTGTAGTTGATACAAACCCTGGCGGCATAACGACAGTACATTTGGGAGAATTCCGTAATCTTATATTTAGGTATATGTAAAGTCGATTTTTTTGTACAAACACATTTAGCAATCGATATCGAAATGCTTCAAATCATTAGTTTAACATATTTAAGTTTGTTAACCTTCTTTAACGTATTGCAGTTAATATAAAGCCATAACGGCAGTGCATTTGAAAGAATTCCGTAATCTTATATTTAGGTATGAAGGCTATTTTCTTTTATATACACATTTAGATATCCATATCGAAATGCTTGAAATCATTAGTTTAACATATTAAGTTAATAAACATTTTTTAGCTTACTGAAGTCTACATAAAGCCTTAGCAGTATAACGGCAGTGCATTTAGAAGAATTCCGTAATGTTATAATTTTATACTTAGGTATAAATTCGATTTTCTTGTATATACACATTTAGCAAGCGATATCGAAATGCTTCAAATCCTTAGTTTAACATATTTAAGTTAATTAACCTTCTTTAACGTATTGAAGTTGATAAAGAGCCACGGCGGCATAACGACAGTACATTTGGAAGAATTCCGTAGTCTTATATTTTGGTATAAAGTCGATTTTCTTCTATATTTGCATTAAGCAATCGATATCGAAATGCTTCAAATAACTGGTTTAACATATTTAAGTTAATAAACCTTCTTTAACGAACTGAAGTTAATATAAAGCCATAACGGCATAACGGCAGTGCGTTTGGAAGAATTCCGTAGTCTTATATTTAGGCATAAAGTAGATTTTCTTGTACATACACATTTTGCAATCGATATCGAAATGATTCAAATAACTGGTTTAGCATATTTAAGTTAATTAACCTTCTTTATCTTACGGAAGTTTACATAAAGCCATAACGGCATACCGGCAGTATATTTATATGAATTCCGTTATCTTATATTTAGGTATAAAGTCGATTTTGTTGTACACACACATTTAGCAATCGATATCGAAATGCTTCAAATCATTAGTTTAACATATTTAAGTTAACAAACTTTCTTTATCGTATTGAATGTGATACAAAGCCATGGCGGCATAACGACAGTACATTTGGAACAATTCCGTAATCTTATATTTAGGTATAAAGTCGATTTTCTTGTATATACACATTTAGCAATCGATATCGAAATGCTTCACGTCATTAGTTTAACAGATTTAAGTTAATTAATCTTCTTTATCTTACTGAAGCCTACAAACGCCTTAACGGCATAACGGGAGTGCATTTAAAAGAGTTCCGTAATCTTATATTTAGGTATAAAGTCGATTTTGTTCAATATACGCATTTAGCAATCGATATCGAAATGCTTCAAATCATTAGTTTAACATATTTCAGTTAACAAACCTTCTTTAACGAACTGAAGTTGACATAAAGCCATGGCGGATTAACGGCAGTGCATTTGGAAGAATTCCGTTATCCTATGTTTAGGCATAAAGTCGATTTTGTTGTATATACTTATTTAGCAATAGATATCGAAATGCTCCAAATCATTAGTTTTACATTTTCAAGTTATTTATAAAAAACCTTCTTTAACACACTGAAGTCTACACAAAGCCTTAACGGTATAACTGCAGTGCATTTAGAAGAATTCCTTAATCTTATATTTAGGTACAAAGTCGATTTTCTTGTATATACATATTTAGCAATCGATATCGAAATGCTTCAAATCATAAGTTTAACATATTCAAGTTAATTATTCCCCTCTATCTTACTGAAGTCTACATAAAGCCTTAACGGCATAACGGCAGTGCGCTAAGAAGAATTCCGTTATCTTATATTTAGGTATAAATTCGGTTTTCTTTTATATACACATTTAGCTATCGATATCGAAATGCTTCAAATCATTAGTGTAACATATTTAAGTTAATTAAGCTTCTTTAACGCACTGAAGTTGATATAAAGCCATGGCGGCATAACGACAGCACATTTGGAAAAATTCCGTAATCTTATATTTAGGTATAAAGTCGATTTTCTTGTATATACACATTTAGCTATCGGTATCGAAATGCTTCAAATTATTAGTTTAACATATTAAGTTAATAAACATTTTTTAGCTTAATGAGGTCTACTTAAAGCCTTAACGGTATAACGGCAGTGCATTTAGAAGAAATCCGTAATGTTATATTTAGGTATAAATTCGACTTTCTTGTCTATACTCATTTAGCAAGCGATATCGAAATGCTTCAAATAATTAGTTTAACATATTTAAGTTAATTAACCTTCTTTAACGTATTGAAGTTGATATAAAGTCATGGCGGCATAACGACAGCACATTTGGAAAAATTCCGTAATCTTATTCTTAGGTATAAAGTCGATTTTCTTGTATATACACATTTAGCTATCGATATCGAAATGCTTCAGATCATTAGTTTAACATTTTTAAGTTAATTAACCTTCTTTAGCGCACTGAAGTTGATATAAAGCCATAACGGCAGTGCATTTGGAAGAAATCCGTAATCTTATATTTAGGTATAAAGTCGGTTTTCTTTTATATACACATTTACTTATCGATATCGAAATGCTTCAAATCATTAGTTTAACATAATAAGTTAATAAATATTTTTTAGCTTAATGAGGTCTACATAAAGCCTTAACGGTATAACGGCAGTGCATTTAGAAGAAATCCGTAATGTTATATTTAGGTATAAATTCGACTTTCTTGTATATACTCATTTAGCAAGCGGTAACGAAATGCTCCAACTCATTAGTTTAACATATTTAAGTTAATTAACCTTCTTTAACGTATTGAAGTTGATATAAAGCCATGGCGGCATACCGACAGAACATTTGGAAAAATTCCGTTATCTTATATTTAGGTATAAAGTCGATTTTCTTGTATATACACATTTAGCTATCGATATCGAAATGCTTCAAATCATTAGTGTAACATATTTAAGTTAATTAAGCTTCTTTAACGCACTGAAGTTGATATAGAGCCATAAGGGCAGTGCATTGGGAAGAAATCCGTAATCTTATATTTAGGTATAAATTCGACTTTCTTGTATATACTCATTTAGCAAGCGATATCAAAATGCTTCAAATCATTAGTTTAACATATTTAAGTTAATTAACCTTCTTTAACGTATTGAAGTTGATATAAAGCCATGGCGGCATAACGACAGCACATTTGGAAAAATTCCGTAATCTTATATTTAGGTATAAAGTCGATTTTCTTGTATATACACATTTAGCTATCGATATCGAAATGCTTCAAATCATTAGTTTGACATATTTAAGTTAATTAACCTTCTTTAACGCACTGAAGTTGATATAAAGCCATAACGGCAGTGCATTTGGAAGAATTCCGTAATCTTATATTTAGGTATAAATTCGACTTTCTTGTATATACCCATTTAGCAAGCGATATCGAAATGCTTCAAATCATTAGTTTAAAATATTTAAGTTAATTAACCTTCTTTAACGTATTGAAGTTGATATAAAGCCATGGCGGCATAACGACAGCACATTTGGAAAAATTCCGTAATCTTATATTTAGGTATAAAGTCGACTTTCTTGTATATACACATTAAGCTATCGATATCGAAATGCTTCAAATCATTAGTTTAACATATTAAGTAATAAACATTTTTTAGCTTAATGAGGTCTACATAAAGCCTTAACGGTATAACGGCAGTGCATTTAGAAGAAATCCGTAATGTTATAATTTCATATTTAGGTATAAAGTCGATTTTGTTGTATTTACACATTTAGCAGTCGATATCGAAATGCTTCAAACCATTAGTTTAACATATTTAAAATAAATAACCTTCTTTAACGAACTGAAGTTAATATAAAGCCATAACGGCATAACGGCAGTGCGTTTGGAAGAATTCCGTAATCTTATATTTTGGCATAAAGTCGATTTTCTTGTACATACACATTTTGCAATCGATATCGAAATGATTCAAATAACTGGTTTAGCATATTTAAGTTAATTAACCTTCTTTATCTAACTGAAGTTTACATAAAGCCATAACGGCATAACGGCAGTACATTTACATAAAGCCATAACGGCATAACGGCAGTACATTTATATGAATTCCGATATCTTATATTTAGGTATAAAGTCGATTTTGTTGTACATACACATTTAGCAATCGATATCGAAATGCTTCAAATCATTAGTTTAACATATTTAAGTTAATAAACCTTCTTTAACGTATTGAAGGTGATACAAAGCCATGGCGGCATAACGACAGTACATTTGGAACAATTCCGTAATCTTATATTTAGGTATAAAGTCGATTTTCTTGTATATACACATTTAGCAATCGATATCCAAATGCTTCAAATCATAAGTTTAACATATTTAAGTTACTTAACCCTCTTTTTCTTACTGAAGTCTACAAAAGCCTTAACGGCATAACGACAGTGCGTTTGGAAGAGTTCCGTAATCTTATATTTAGGTATAAAGTCGATTTTGTTCAATATACGCATTTAGCAATCGATATCGAAATGCTCAAAATCATTAGTTTAACATATTTAAGTTAACAAACCTTCTTTAACGAACTGAAGTTGACATAGAGCCATGGCGGATTAACGGCAGTGCATTTGGAAGAATTCCGTTATCCTATGTTTAGGTATAAAGTCAAGTTTCTTGTACTAGCACATTCAGCTATCGATATCGAAATGCTTCAAATCTTTAGTTTAACATATTTAAGTTAAATTCCCTTCTTTAACCTACCGATGGTGACATGAAGCCATGGCGGCATAACGGCAGTGCATTTAGAAGAATTCCATAATCTTATATTTAGGTATAAAGTCGTTTTTCTTGTATATACTCACTTAGCAATCGATATCGACATGCTTCAAAACATTAGTTTAACATATTTAAGTTATTTAACCCTCTTTTTCATACTGAAGTCTACAAAAGCCTTAACGGCATAACGGCAGTGCATGTAGAAGAATTCCGTTATCTTTTATTCAGGTATAAAGTCAATATTGTTGTACATACACATTTAGCAATCGATATCGAAATGCTTCAAATCATTAGTTTTACATTTTCAATTTATTTATAATAAACCTTCTTTAACGCACTGAAGTTTACATAAAGCCTTAACGGTATAACTGCAGTGCATTTAGAAGAAATCCGTAATGTTATAATTTTATATTTAGGTATAAAGTCGATTTTGTTGTATTTACACATTTAGCAGTCGATATCGAAATGCTTCAAACCATTAGTTTAACTTATTTAAAATAATTAACCTTCTTTAACGTATTGTAGTTGATACAAACCATGGCGGCATAACGACAGTACATTTGGAAGAATTCCGTAATCCTATATTTAGGTATATGTAAAGTCGATTTTCTTGTATATACACATTTAGCAATCGATATCGAAATGCTTCGAATCATTAGTTTTACATTTTCAAGTTATTTATAATAAACCTTCTTTAACACACTGAAGTCTACATAAAGCCTTAACGGTATAACTGCAGTGCATTTAGAAGAATTCCGTAATCTTATATTAAGGTAAAAAGTCGATTTTCTTGTATTTACATATTTAGCAATCGATATCGAAATGCTTCAACTCATTAGTTTAACATATTTAAGTTAATAAACTTTCTTCGAAGAACTGAAGTTGGCATAAAATCATGGCGGCATAACGGCAGTACATGTGGAAGAATTCCGTTATCTTATATTTAGGTATAAAGTCGATTTTCTTGTATATACACATTTAGTAATCGATATCGAAAAGCTTCAAATCATTAGTTTAACATATTTAAGTTAATTATCCTTATTTTTCTTAGTGAAGTTTACATAAAGCCATAACGGTATAACGGCAGTGCATTTGAAAGAATTCCGTAATCTTATATTTAGGAATAAAGTCGCTTTTTTGTATATACACATTTAGCAATCGATATCGAGATGGTTCAACTCATTAGTTTAACATATTTAAGTTAATATACCTTCTTTAATGATCAGAAGTTTGCATATAGCCATGATGGCATAACGGCAGTGCATGTAGAAGTATTCCGTTATCTTATATTTAGGTATAAAGTCGATTTTCTTGTATATACACATTTAGCTATCGATATCGAAATGCTTCAAATCATTAGTTTAACATATTTAAGTTAATAAAACTTCTTGAACGCACTGAAGACTACATAAAGCCTTAACGGTATAACTGCAGTGCATTTAGAAGAATTCCAAAATCTTATATTAAGGTATAAAGTCGATATTGTTGTACATACACATATAACAATCTATATCGAAATGCTTTAAATCATTAGTTTTACCTTTTCAAGTTATTTATAATAAACCTTCTTTAACGCACTGAAGTGTACATAAAGCCTTAACGGTATAACTGCAGTGCATTTAAAAGAATTCCGTAATCTTATATTTAGCTACAAAGTCGATTTTATTGTATTTACATATTTAGCAATCGATATCGAAATGCTTCAAATCATAAGTTTAACATATTTAAGTTAATTATTCCCCTCTATCTTACTGAAGTCTTCATAAAACCTTAACGGCATAACGGCAGTGCGTTTAGAACAATTCCGTTATCTTATATTTAGGCATAAATTCGATTTTCTTGTATATACACATTTAGCAAGCGATATCGAAATGTTTCAAATCATTAGTTTAACAGATTTAGGTTAATAAAGCTTCTTTAACGCACTGAAGTTAACATAAAGCCATGGCGGCATAACGGCAGTGCATGTAGAAGAATTCCGTAATCTTATATTTAGGTATAAAGTCGATTTTCTTGTATTTTCATATTTAGCAATCGATATCGAAATGCTTCAAATTATTAGTTTAACTTATTTAAGTTAATTAACCTTCTTTAACGAATTGAAGTTGACATAAAGCCATGGCGGCATAAAGACAGTACATTTGGAAGAATTCCGTAATCTTATATTTAGGTATAAAGTCGATTTTCTTGTATATACACATTTAGCAGTCGATATCGAAATGCTTCAAACCATTAGTTTAACATATTTAAAATAATTAACCTTCTTTAACGTATTGAAGTTGATACAAAGCCATGGCGGCATAACGACAGTACATTTGGAAGAATTCCGTAATCTTATATTTAGGTATAAAGTAATGTATGTAGGTATAAAGTAATGCTATAATTTTATATTTAGGTGTGGCTAAATGAGCTTCAGTCTCTTGCCCCACACAACACATCACCAACACAGAACACCTAACCACAACAATAATCCCGCATTCAGAACACTCTACACTCACCGCATCAAAATATCCGTCACTAGCACACTTCATTCACCACGCTCATCTCTACACCACCTACAATCCACATCATACTTAACTACATCAACACTGCATTTTTCACCACCACCAAAAGGGAAGAAAAGGAGCGGAAAAACAAGTGAGCTAGCACTTCTTTTTGCGATCCGCTTACAACGAGCCGTGCGTTTAACCCCGAGCGACTACATATTGTGCGAACATTCAGTTTTTTTTATAGTTCAAATAAAATAAAGTTTTTTTGTAAATTTCTGGCGAAATTGTGTGTTGCCTCTTTTCTATACATTGTTCCGAATGGTGAGTGCGAAGAAATTAACTGAAAAGAACATGGTCCTTCGAGCCTACAGAAAGGCACTATAGAGAAAAAATAAAAATAAAAATAAAAATAAAAATAAAAAATTTTTTAAAGCATAAAAAGTGCAGTGACATTAAACATATAAAAACAAAAACGAAATAAAAAGACTAAAACCCAGTTGAAGTAAAAAGTTAAGCGGAGTGCTGTGAAAAAAAAGGAGATAAAAAAGAAATATTAACACATACAGAAAACAAAATACAGAAACGAAGTTCATTTTTAAAAAAAACAATAACATATACATATATATATGAGCAGAGCCATATAATTACATGTTCATGTGTAAAAACATAATAAAATAAGAATTAAGTTTTTAAAACAAATTATAATACATAAAAAGTAACAAATCATAATCAAACGAGCGCGCCGCGTTATAAAAATCTAACCCTAAACATCATTCGGGCGCGATCGGTCAAAAAAAAAAAAAAAAAAAAAAAGCATTAATACAACATAATAACAACACAACAGGAATACCGGAGCACACAGGCGCGGGACAACACAACAGGAATACCGGAGCACACAGGCGCGGGACAACACAACAGGAAAACCGGAGCACACAGGCATATAACTCGTTTACAAAAGCTTACTATCCCCCAAATCCCCTTGAGGCGAGATAAAGTAAGTGTACCGTTTTTCATTTATATTCCTTATATGTATGTACATATGTATGATAACAAACGGATTTATATTTAAGATAATCCGTTTGAACGGCATAAACCGGGAAAAGTTTAATTATATATATCATCTATATATATAAAACAAAAAAAAAATTACCAATCTTTTATTTGCCTATTTGCTTACCCCTGTTTTACGAACATACGTAACAAGCTAATCCAACAACAATTCAATTTCAAGTATCCACTTGCAAGATTTTCCGCAATACTCCTTCTGTTCCTCAAAACAGTAAGCAGTATATCAAAAATAAATAAGCAAAAGGCACAATAAAAAGACAAGAAGAGAAAGAAAAGAAATAATCAATTCGAACATACATACATACATATTAACTAAAAACAACTCCGTATTGTATTATACGAAGTTAAAAATTTTAATAACATACATATTTGCAAAAGAGGTGAACACTTGCGCGTGGTGAACTCTCTTTTGATTCGTGTCGCGCAATTACAAAAGACCACAAAAACAATACATACAAGTAAATATACTTATATATACTTGAATACAAATGTATATTTGCATTGCGGAGTTTTAAATATAAAAGAATCAAATTTGAATATTTACAATAATTATCCGACAGTTATCGATAATTATTAATACGAGTACATAAACGGTCCGGTACAACAACAAATATATACATATACATATATACTTACATTGGCAAGCATTTCCTTTTGTCTTCGCTTCATACCTTTTATTTATACGGATATTCTAGCGCATTACATATAGACCAGGCACATATGCAAAGGGTATTGACGCCTGTAACTTCGAAAGTGCATACGAGGGCATACAAATAAGTCCGCAAAACAAAAAAAAAAAAAAAACGTATATATATATACATACATATATATATATACACATATATTATATACAATATATAAAAATATATACGAGGGCATACGAAAAAGTCCGCAACCAAAACCAAAAAAAAAAAAGTATATATATATACATATATACATATATATATATATATATACTTATATATTATACAATATATCAATTTTATCATACGAGGGCATTCGAATAGTCCGAAAACAAAAAAAAAAAAAAAAAAAGTATATATATACATACATACATATATATATATATACATATTAAACTATACAATAATTTATCATATTATTGCCTCAACATTTCTAAAAAACTGCGTAACTCGACATACGCATATTTTAATACAAAACATCGTAAATTCGGAAATAAAAACTCTTATTTGCGTAGAAGAGTTTCCGGGTTTTTTATATACATACATCTGAATTTATACTAAAAAATTCACTTTTATTAATCTATTGTTACTAAATGAGCACAGACTCTAAGGATTCTAAATCTACTCAATTTTTAAAAATTCCGAAAATGATTTCTGATGACAAAAGTCCAAGTACACCGGCAGAAGCTACACGCTCGAAGCAAGGTGCTACAAAGCAAAAAAGGGGAAAAGATATTTCTTACGCTAAATTCATTTCTGAGAGTGACAGTTTAATAAGATACTGCACTCGATTTTCATCTTCACCGATTCAAGATAACTCTGAATCGGTGCTAGAAATCAAAAATCAAAATATTGACAATTTCTGGACACGTCTCCAATCTGCATATGACGCGATAGTAGAAACTGACGACTCAGATCTACCCGAAAATTTCAAATCCTCGGCTTACGCCAAATATGAAAATTGCCTTGACCAATATGAAGAGACTAAAGCCATGATCTCCGATCAATTGAAATTAATTAAAGCAGTCGCACCTACTCCACAACCTAGAGTAGAGCTGCCACAAATTCAAAGCCAAGAGGCGAGTTCAGGCATTCACCTTAAAGTGCCAGCATGCGATACAGAAACATTTCACGGAGGTTATGAACAATGGCCGTCCTTCCGGGACATGTTTACGGCCGTGTACATAAACCATCCTAAATTATCACAAGCGCAAAAACTGTATCACCTCAGATACAAAACCAAGGGTCAAGCAGGCGTAATAGTCAAACAGTTCGCATTAAATGACCACAATTTCAATTTGGCTTGGGAAGCTCTAAAAGAACGATACGAGAATGAAAGAATATTGGTAGACCAACAAGTCACCATATTAATGAACTTACCAAAAATCCAGAAAGAAACAAGTGAGGAGTTCATAAAACTTCAATCCACTGTTTCAAATTGTTTGTCGGTTCTATCGACACAGAATATTCCCACAGACAATTGGGACCCCATACTGGTAAACATATGCTCCGCGGCATTACCGGAAAAATCCTTGCTTCTGTGGGAGCAATCGCTCTCATCACGAAGAAAATGCCCAACGTGGCAACAGATGAAAGATTTCTTAACTACCCAATACGAAATCGCGGAAAGGGTAGATAAAAAGACGGTCAGAACAAAAAATGTTCAACACGACCTAAATCGAAGTTTCATTAGACCCCAAGCTAGTAACAACAACAGTTTAAACAGAAGCTTTTTTAAAAATCAATCGTTCACATCTGAACAAAATAAAATAACGTCATGCGAACTGTGTAAAGGAGGGCACAAGCTAAAATCTTGCGAAAAGTTTAAAAAACTTAATATCAATGAAAGGAACAACTTTGTCAGATCGAAAAGACTCTGTACAAACTGTCTGTCCCACTCACACATTCTCAATAATTGCGAAAGCAAATTTAACTGCGTATATTGCCACAAAAGGCATCATTCTATGTTGCACTTAAATAACTTTCCCAACACACCTCAAAGTAGCGCTTTCTCAAAAAGAGCCACGGGTTTAGTTGCAACCGCAACTCCCGAAACACAAAATCCCGAATTTTGCCAAGAGACACCATGCTGCTCCAAGGCATTAAAAACTCAAACGCTGCACAGCGAGATCCAAAGTATGGTACTACTACCAACAGCAGTCGTCTCCATCGAACACCGAGGAGAACTGTTTAAACTCAGGGCCTTAATAGACCAAGGATCACAAAGATCATTTATTGCGTCTAGGGCACAAAATAGGCTACAACTGCCTACAAAATTAGCCAATTTTGAAATTACGGGAATGGGCGGAAGAGTAGTTCAAAACTCCAATAAAATCTGCCCCATTACCCTAATTTCCCCCCAAGCGGATAAGCGCATTCAAGCAGATGCAATAGTCTTACCGCAACTCACGAACATGCTTCCAAGCTATCATATAAATAGCAAGAATTGGCAAAAGGTTACACACCTAAAGCTAGCAGATCCCAACTGCAACACCCCCGCTCAAATAGACCTTCTATTAGGCAGCGACCTTATATCACAAATAATAATAACGGGTGATTTTTTAAGAGCTTGATAACTTTTTTAAAAAAAAAACGCATAAAATTTGCAAAATCTCATCGGTTCTTTATTTGAAACGTTAGATTGGTTCATGACATTTACTTTTTGAAGATAATTTCATTTAAATGTTGACCGCGGCTGCGTCTTAGGTGGTCCATTCGGAAAGTCCAATTTTGGGCAACTTTTTCGAGCATTTCGGCCGGAATAGCCCGAATTTCTTCGGAAATGTTGTCTTCCAAAGCTGGAATAGTTGCTGGCTTATTTCTGTAGACTTTAGACTTGACGTAGCCCCACAAAAAATAGTCTAAAGGCGTTAAATCGCATGATCTTGGTGGCCAACTTACGGGTCCATTTCTTGAGATGAATTGTTGTCCGAAGTTTTCCCTCAAAATGGCCATAGAATCGCGAGCTGTGTGGCATGTAGCGCCATCTTGTTGAAACCACATGTCAACCAAGTTCAGTTCTTCCATTTTTGGCAACAAAAAGTTTGTTAGCATCGAACGATAGCGATCGCCATTCACCGTAACGTTGCGTCCAACAGCATCTTTGAAAAAATACGGTCCAATGATTCCACCAGCGTACAAACCACACCAAACAGTGCATTTTTCGGGATGCATGGGCAGTTCTTGAACGGCTTCTGGTTGCTCTTCACCCCAAATGCGGCAATTTTGCTTATTTACGTAGCCATTCAACCAGAAATGAGCCTCATCGCTCATCGGACACGGACGCGAAACACATTTCGAACCGAACACTGATTTTGGTAATAAAATTCAATGATTTGCAAGCGTTGCTCGTTAGTAAGTCTATTCATGATGAAATGTCAAAGCATACTGAGCATCTTTCTCTTTGACACCATGTCTGACATCCCACGTGATCTGTCAAATACTACTGCATGAAAATCCTAACCTCAAAAAAATCACCCGTTAGAAGGGGTTGAAAAAATTTCGAAAACACTTCTGGCGCAAAATACCATTTTCGGTTGGGTCCTAAGTGGACTAGTTGCGGAACCAGTCACAACAATGACAACTCAAGTTGAGGAAATCTCAAATGAGTACCTCAATTCACAATTGAGAAAATTTTGGGAGTTAGAAGAACTCCCCCCTATTGCAAATACAACACCAGAAGATCAGTATTGTGAAGACTTTTACAAGGCCACAACTACTAGATCAGATAATGGTCGGTATGTCGTACGACTACCTCGAAAACAACAATTTCCAGACACACTCGCCTTAGGTCACTCTCGAACCTCTGCAATACAGCAGTTTCTAAGTATGGAAAAAAAACCTACTTAGAAAAGGTGAGCTTAAAAAAGATTATGATGGTGTCTTAGAAGAATACCTCCATTTAGACCACATGGAGGAAGTAAGCCCATGCGAAAAAATCATAAAAGGCAAATATTACTCATTTTACTTGCCACATCATGCAGTAATAAAGCCTGACAAAAAAACCACAAAAGTTCGAGTTGTCTTCAATGCATCACGATCCACGAGCTCGGGTAGTTCCCTAAATGATATTTTATTTACGGGACCCACACTCCAACCAGATTTAATGCTCCTCATATTGAACTGGCGTATATACAAATACGTATTCAATGGGGATGTCGAAAAGATGTATCGACAAATACTGGTTCATAAAGATGATCAAGATTTTCAACGGATTATTTTCCGAAAATCTGCCAATAGTCCACTACGCGACTTTAAATTGAAAACAGTTACCTTTGGCGTAAACTGTGCCCCATATCTAGCCATCCGTACACTCCACGAACTGGCAGAAGACACAAAGTCAGAATTTCCTCTGGCAACAAAAATCTTAAAAACACAAACGTATGTAAACGATATCTTGTCTGGGAGCCACAGTCTCTCACAAGCATACAAGTCCTTATCACAAGTGATAAAGGCCCTCAACACCGCAGGGTTTCCCCTAAAAAAGATCACAGCTAATCACCCGAATATCTTGAAAAATATACCAAACGACAATTTGTTGGATACTAATTTCCTTATATTCGAAAGGGAAAGTACAACAAAAACACTGGGCATCCAATGGAATGCGATATCGGACGAGTTTTCATACACGACTGAGTCCATATCCGCATTATCCGCCATTACAAAACGCCAAATTCTCTCCTCTGTGGCAAAACTTTTCGACCCCGCAGGATGGCTTTCGCCAATTATGATACAAGCGAAAATCCTGATCCAAGAATTATGGCTAGACGGAACCGACTGGGACGAACAAGTGAAGCCTCTTCGCTTAGAAAAATGGTCCCAATTTGCTAAAAACCTAAAAGACATTTCGCAGATACAAATTCCACGGTGGGTAAACTATTCCCCCGAATACAAAGTGGAACTACACGGTTTCTGCGACGCCTCTGAAAAGGCATATTGTGCCACTATATATGTGCGCACACAAAGCGATATTGCAACTACAAGCCACCTACTAGTGGCAAAAGCAAAAGTTGCGCCTCTAAAAACCATAAGTCTACCACGACTTGAACTCTGCGCGCTCTGCTACTAGCAAAGCTAGTTTCCATGGTGCGGACCCACTTGAACATGGCAAAATACAAGTTATATCTATGGTCCGATTCCGAAATAGTTCTAGCCTGGTTGGAAAAACCACCACATGCGTGGAAAACATATATCTCCAACAGAACGTCTCAAATACTTGACCTAGTAGGATCAGCCACTTGGCGACACGTAGCCAGTGCTGACAATCCTGCAGATCTAGGTACAAGAGGATGCAAACCTTTGCATCTCGCCACCACCACCCTATGGTGGAATGGCCCCCGGTGGTTAACAAAATCTCCCGATTCCTGGCCACAATCGCCAATACGCAACATAATTGCCCCCGAAAGTCGAAAAATCGACACCTACCACACAATATTGGATGATAATGACATCCTTGAACGATTTTCATCGTTCCCCCGAGCACTCAGAGTAGTCGCCTATATTCTCAAATTCACAGAGCGACTCAAGCTTAAGGTAAAGGGAGCAACTTGCCCCCAATGCGATACATTGACGCACCAAGACTTACAAAAGTCAAAGGTCGCTCTTATCGCATCAACCCAAGCGCGCTACTACAGCCGCGACCTGGGGTTACTAAGAGAATCGAAGCCAATTGACAAAAAGAGCTCACTCTTAGTACTAAACCCATTTATAGACACGAAAGGTCTGCTTCGTGCAAACGGCCGGCTTGCTAATTCCAGCCTTACGTATAACGAACGCCACCCCATAATCATACCTGAGAAGTCTCCATTTGCCACATTATTCCTGAAATACATCCACATATTAATGCTACACGCCGAACATCGCCTCATGCAACATATGGTACGACAAGAGTATTACATCCCACGTCTGAAGCCCCAAATCAAGAAATCCATTTTCATGTGCAAGATCTGCACTATGCATAAGCAAAAAATGCGAACGCAGATTATGGCAGCACTTCCACCTGAACGCTGCAATTTCGCTCTGCCTTTCACCACCACAGGTGTCGATTTTGCTGGGCCTTTTCAAATAAAGGCGTCCATGCTAAGATCTCCCACTCTCATGAAAGGCTATGTGGCTGTCTTTGTATGTTTCACGACAAAGGCAGTCCACCTTGAGCTATGCACTAATCTGACGACTGAGGCTTTTCTCGCGGCATTTGCTCGCTTCGTCGCTCGACGTGGCTTCCCATCAAAAATCATGAGCGATAATGGCAAAACATTCATTGGAGCTCAACGAGCCACCGAGAAACAGTTCGTGGATTTCTTTAAACAAGTATCACCTGACATCGTACAAAAGTACGCCCCCCAAGGTATCAACTGGCAATTTATACCCCCAAGCGCTCCTCATATGGGTGGTTTGTGGGAATCAGCTGTAAAGAGCTTCAAATCTCACTTCAAGAAGATAGCTGGCAGCTACAAATTTAATTATGAAGAATTCACTACATTATTAACTAAAGTCGAAGCTGTTCTCAACTCACGGCCCCTCACAGTCCTCTCGCAAGATCCCTCCGATTTAACAGCCCTAACTCCAGGGCATTTTCTAAAAGGAGCACCCATTCTGGCCACACCTGAGCCAGGCGTGGAGTCGCTATCCTTACTAAACAGATGGGAAAGAATTAAAATTCTCCATCATAATTTCAGTCGCCGATGGAAAGAGGACTATATCAAGGACCTCCACAAGAGGTACCGTTGGAAAATTACCGAAAATGCGCCAAAGATTGGAGATTGTGTCCTGATACAGGGACGAGTGTCTCCCCCCTACCGAATGGCGGCTTGGCCGCATAGAGAAGCTTTACCAAGGCTCCGACGGTCATATTCGCGTAGTCGATCTCCGTACGCAATCAGGAAAGTTAACAAGACCGCTCGTTAAGCTATGCTTTTTACCGACCGCCGATCGAAACGTAAACGAAAAAACCCTCGAATAAACCCGTTATAATAAATATTTTAAGCTAACAAACAAAGCAATCGAATGATCAGTCAACTTGACGATCCATTTCTGCCACAACGTGGCAGCCATACCCATATCCACTTCATGCAACAAATTTACAATTAAAATCATACTCTTCCATACAGATAAACATGGATGCAGACATGCCACTCGCTCCGACGCCAACCATCCGCTCGACTGTCCACGTGCCACGCCAAGTGGCAGGCTCCAGTTGCGGCAGCCCCAGTTGCGGCTGGCCCAGTAGCAGCTCCCCGAACCACCACATCAACGGGTCCGCGTAGTGGAACGCGAGCACTGCCGCCAACGCCCATATCAGCAGCAGAGCCGCAGCGCATCAGGTGCCCAATATGTCGACGACCGCACCGGTTGATGCACTGCGCAATTTTTAAAGGTCTGCCACCACCGCAAAGGCTGCGCATCGTCCAGGCACACGGCCACTGCCTCAATTGTCTGGCACCTACCCACACTACCCAGCAGTGTCCATCGGGAAACCTGTGCCAGATATGTATGTGGCCTCACCACACCATGCTGCACAAAACAACCAGACCCGACATCGGTCAACAATCTGGTAGCCACAACCGTGGTGCAGTACGACGACCGCCAACCAGCCGGGATGCACGATCGCGTCGGCAGCCAACCATATCATCCTCCCGTATCCGGCGGCAGCAGAATGGGACGTCAACACGACGCCAGCAACAAACGCTCCGTCCGCGCCGCACTTCAGGCCTAAGCAACGTTGTGGCCACGCTCCAGCAGTTGCAACGACTTCTAGGCTGACATATTCGCCTAGGGGGGCCGGGATGGCTAAATGAGCTTCAGTCTCTTGCCCCACACAACACATCACCAACACAGAACACCTAACCACAACAATAATCCCGCATTCAGAACACTCTACACTCACCGCATCAAAATATCCGTCACTAGCACACTTCATTCACCACGCTCATCTCTACACCACCTACAATCCACATCATACTTAACTACATCAACACTGCATTTTTCACCACCACCAAAAGGGAAGAAAAGGAGCGGAAAAACAAGTGAGCTAGCACTTCTTTTTGCGATCCGCTTACAACGAGCCGTGCGTTTAACCCCGAGCGACTACATATTGTGCGAACATTCAGTTTTTTTTTATAGTTCAAATAAAATAAAGTTTTTTTGTAAATTTCTGGCGAAATTGTGTGTTGCCTCTTTTCTATACATTGTTCCGAATGGTGAGTGCGAAGAAATTAACTGAAAAGAACAAGGTGTAAAGTCGATTTTCTTGTATTTACACATTTAGCAGTCGATATCGAAATGATTCAAACCATTAATTTAACATATTTAAAATAATTAAACTTCTTTAACGTATCGAAGTTGATACAAAGCCATGGCGGCATAACGACAGTACATTTGACAGAATTCCGTAATCTTATATTTAGGTATAAACTCGATTTTCTTGAATATACACATTTAGCAATCGATATCGAAATGCTTCAAATCATTAGTTTAACATATTTAAGTTAATAAACCCTGTTTAACGCACTGAAGTCTACATAGAGCGTTAACAGCATAACGGCAGTGCATTTAGAAAATTCCGTTATCTTATATTTAGGTATAAATTCGATTTTCTTGTATATACATATTTGGCAAGCGATATCGAAATGCTTCAAATCATTAGTTTAACATATTTAAGTTAATGAACCTTCTTTAACAAATTGAAGTTGATATAAAGCCATAACGACAGTACATTTGGAAGAATTCCGTAGTCTTATATTTAGGTATAAAGTCGATTTTCTTGTATATATGCATTAAGCATTCGATATCGATATGCTTCAAATAACTGGTTTAACATATTTAAGTTGATAAACCTTCTTTAACGCACTGAAGTCTACATAAAGCCTTAACGGTATAACTGCAGTGCATTTAAAAGAATTCCGTAGTCTTATATTTAGGTATAAAGTCGGTTTTCTTGTATATATGCATTAAGCATTCGATATCGAAATGCTTCAAATAACTGGTTTAACATATTTAAGTTATTAAACCTTCTTTAACGAACTGAAGTTAATATAAAGCCATAACGGCATAACGGCAGAGCATTTAGAAGAATTACGTAATCTTATATTTAGGTATGAATTCGATTTTCTTGTATATACACATTTAGCAATCGATATCGAAATGCTTCAAATCATTAGTTTAACATATTTAAGTTAATAAACCTTCTTTAACGCACTTAAGTCTACATAAAGCCCTAATGGCATAACGGCAGTGCATTTAGAAGAATTCCGTTATCTTATATTTAGGTATAAATTCGATTTTCTTGTGTATACACATTTAGCAATCTATATCGAAATGCTTCAAATCATTAGTTTAAAATATTTAAGTTAATAAACCTTCTTAACTCACTGAAGTCTACATAAAGCCTTAACGGCATAACGGCAGTGCATTTAGAAGAATTATGTTATCATTTATTTAGGTATAAAGTCGATTTTCTTGTGTATACACATTTAGCAATCGATATCGAAATGCTTCAAATCATTAGTTTAACATATTTAAGTTAATAAACCTTCTTTAACTCACTGAAGTCTACATAAAGCCTTAACGGCATAACGGCAGTGCATTTAGAGGAATTATGTTATCTTTTATTTAGGTATAAAGTCGATTTTCTTGTATATACATATTTAGCTATCGATATCGAAATGCTTTAAATTATTAGTTTAACTTATTTAAGTTAATTAACCTTCTTTAACGAATTGAAGTTGACATAAAGCCATGGCGGCATAAAGACAGTACATTTGGAAGAATTCCGTAATCTTATATTTAGGTATGTAGTCGCTTTTCTTGGATTTACACATTTAGCAATCGATATCAAAATCTTCAAATAACTGGTTTAGCATATTTAGGTTAATTAACCTTCTTTATCTTACTGAAGTTTAAATAAAGCCATAACGGCATAACGGCAGTATATTTGAGTGAATTCCGTAATATTTTATTTAGGTATAAACCGATTTTCTTGTATATACACATTTAGCAATCGATATCGAAATGCTTCAAATCATTAGTTTAACATATTTACGTTAATAAAACTTCTTTAACGATCTGAAGTTGGCATAACGACAGTGGATGTAGAAGAATTCCGTAATCTTATATTTAGGTATAAAAACGATTTTCTTGTATATACATATTTAGCTATCGATATCGAAATGCTTCAAATCATTTGTTTAACATATTAAGTTAATAAACCTTCTTTAACGTATTGAAGTTGATACGAAGCCATGGCGGCATAATGACAGTAGGATTGGAAGAATTCCGTAATCTTATATTTAGGTATAAAGTCAATTTTCTCGTATATACACATTTAACAATCGATATCGAAATGCTTTAAATCATTAGTTTAACATATTTAAGTTAATAAACCTTCTTTAACGTATTGAAGTTGATACGAAGCCATGGCGGCATAATGACAGTAGGATTGGAAGAATTCCGTAGTCTTATATTTAGGCATAAAGTCGATTTTCTTGTACATACACATTTTGCTATCGATATCGAAATGATTCAAATCATTAGTTTAACATATTTTATTTAATAAACCTTCTTTAACGTATTTAAGGTGATACGAGGCCATGGCGGCATAACATTTGGAACAATTCCGTAATCTTATATTTAGGTATAAAGTCGATTTTCTTTTATATACACATTTAGATATCGATATCGAAATGCTTCAAATCGTTAGTTTAACATATTAAGTTAATAAACACTTTTTAGCTTACTGAAGTCTACATAAAGCCTTAACGGTATAACGGCAGTGCATTTAGAAGAATTCCGTAATGTTATAATTTTATATTTAGGTATGAATTCGCTTTTCTTGTATATACTCATTTAGCAATCGATATCGAAATGCTTCAAACCATTAGTTTAACATATTTAAAATAATTAATCTTCTTTAACGTATTGAAGTTGATACAAAGCCATGGCGGCATAATGACAGTACATTTGGAATTATTCCGTAATCTTATATTTAGGTATAAAGTCGATTTTCTTGTATATACACATTTAGCAATCGATAACGAAATGCTTCAGCTCATTAGTTTAACATATTTAAGTTAATAAACCTTCTTTAACGCACTAAAGTCTACATAAAGCCCTAATGGCATAACGGCAGTGCATTTAGAAGAATTCCATAATGTTATAATTTTATATTTAGGTATAAATTCGATTTTGTTGTACATACACATTTAGCAATCGATATCGAAATGCTTCAAACCATTAGCTTATCATATTTAAATAAATAACCTTCTTTACAGAAGCCATAACGGCATAACGGTAGTATATTTGGGTAATTTCCGTAATCTTTTATTTAGGTATAAAATCGATTTTCTTGTATACACACATTTAGCAATCGATTTCGAAATGCTTCAGCTCATTAGTTTAACATATTTAAGTTAATAAACCTTCTTTAACGCACTGTAGTCTACATAAAGCCTTAACGGTATAACTGCACTGCATTTAGAAAAATTCCATTATCTTATATTTAGGTATAAATTCGACTTTCTTGTATATACTCATTTAGCAAGCGATATCAAAATGCTTCAAATTATTAGTTTAACTTATTTAAGTTAATTAACCTTCTTTATCGAATTGAAGTTGACATAAAGCCATGGCGGCATAACGACAGTACATTTGGAAGAATTCCGTAATCTTATATTTAGGTATAAAATCGATTTTCTTTTATATACACATTTAGCAAGCGATATCAAAATGCTTCAAATTATTAGTTTAACTTATTTAAGTTAATTAACCTTCTTTAACGAATTGAAGTTGACACAAAGCCATGGCGGCATAACGACAGTACATTTGGAAGAATTCCGTAATCTTATATTTAGGTATAAAGACGATTTTCTTGTATATACACATTAAGCAATCAATATCGAAATGCTTCAAATAACTGGTTTAACATATTTAAGTTAATAAACCTTCTTTAACTCACTGAAGTCTACATAAAGCCTTAACGGCATAACGGCAGTGCATTTAGAAGAATTATGTTATCTTTTATTTAGGTAAAAAGTCGATTTTCTTGTATATACATATTTAGCTATCGATATCGAAATGCTTCAAATCATTAGTTTAACATATTTAAGTTAATAAAGCTGCTTTAACGCCTGAAGTTAACATAAAGCCATGGCGCCATAACGGCAGTGGATGTAGAAGAATTCCATAATCTTATATTTAGGTATGTAGTCGCTTTTCTTGGATTTACACATTTAGCAATCGATATCGAAAATCTTCAAATAACTGGTTTAGCATATTTAGGTTAATTAACTTTCTTTATCTTACTGAAGTTTAAATAAAGCCATAACGGCATAACGGCAGTATATTTGAGTGAATTCCGTAATCTTTTATTTAGGTATAAACCGATTTTCTTGTATATACACATTTAGCAATCGATATCGAAATGCTTCAAATTATTAGTTTAACATATTTACGTTAATAAACCTTCTTTAACGATCTGAAGTTGGCATAACGGCAGTGGATGTAGAAGAATTCCGTAATCTTATATTTAGGTATAAAGTCGATTTTCTTGTATATACATATTTAGCTATCGATATCGAGATGCTTCAAATCATTTGTTTAACATATTAAATTAATAAAAATTTTTTAGCTTACTAAAGTCTACATAAAGCCTTAACGGTATAACGGCAGTGCATCTAGAAGAATTCCGTAATGTTATAATTTTATATTTAGGTATAAAATCGATTTTCTTGTATTTGCACATTTAGCAATCGATATCGAAATGCTTCAAACCATTAGTTTAACATGTTTAAAATAATTAACCTTCTTTAACGTATTGAAGTTGATACGAAGCCATGGCGGCATAATGACAGTAGGATTGGAAGAATTCCGTTATCATATATTTAGGTATAAAGTCAATTTTCTCGTATATACACATTTAGCAATCGATATCGAAATGCTTTAAATCATTAGTTTAACATATTTAAGTTATTAAACCTTCTTTAACGCACTGAAGTCTACATAAAGCGTTAACGGCATAACGGTAGTGCATGTAGAAGAATTCCGTTATCTTATATTTAGGTGTAAATTCGATTTTCTTGTATATACATATTTGGCAAGCGATATCGAAATGCTTCAAATCATTAGTTTAACATATTTAAGTTAATTAACCTTCTTTAACGTATTGCAGTTGATATAAAGCCATAACGGCAGTGCATTTGGAAGAATTCCGTAATCTTATATTTAGGTATAAAGTCGATTTTCTTTTATATACACATTTAGATACCGATATCGAAATGCTTGAAATCATTAGTTTAACATATTTAAGTTAATAAACCTTCTTTAACGCACTGAAGTCTACATAAAGCGTTAACGGCATAAGGGCAGTGAATTTAGAAAAATTCCGTTACCTTATATTTAGGTATGAATTCGATTTTCTTGTATATACTCATTTAGCAAGCGATATCGAAATGCTTCAAATCATTAGTTTAACATATTTAAGTTAATTAACCTTCTTTAACGTATTGATATAAAGCCATAACGGCAGTGCAATTGGAAGAATTCCGTAATCTTATATTTAGGTATAAAGTCGATTTTCTTTTATATACACATTTAGATATCGATATCGAAATGCTTCAAATCATTAGTTTAACATATTAAGTTAATAAACATTTTTTAGCTTATTAAAGTCTACATAAAGCCTTAACGGTATAACGGCAGTGCATTTAGAAGAATTCCGTAATGTTATAATTTTATATTTAGGTATAAAGTCGATTTTCTTGTATTTGCACATTTAGCAATCGATATCGAAATGCTTCAAACCATTAGTTTAGCATATTTAAAATAAATAACCTTTTTTAACGTATTGAAGGTGATACAAAGCCATGCCGGCATAACGACAGTACATTTGGAATTATTCCGTAATCTTATATTTAGGTATAAAGTCGATTTTCTTGTATATACACATTTAGCAATCGATATCGAAATGCTTCAGCCCATTAGTTTAACATCTTTAAGTTAATAAACCTTCTTTAACGCACTAAAGGCTACATAAAGCCCTAATGGCATAACATCAGTGCATTTAGAAGAATTCCATAATGTTATAATTTTATATTTAGGTATAAAGTCGATTTTCTTGTATATACACATTTAGCAATCGATATCGAAATGCTTCAAACCATTAGCTTAACATATTTAAATAATTAACCTTCTTTACAGAAGCCATAACGGCATAAGGGCAGTATATTTGGGTAATTTCCGTAATCTTTTATTTAGGTAAAAATCGATTTTCTTGTACATACTCATTTAGCAATCGATATCGAAATGCTTCAAATCATTAGTTTAACATATTTAAAATAAATAACCTTTTTTAACGTATTGAAGGTGATACAAAGCCATGCCGGCATAACGACAGTACATTTGGAATTATTCCGTAATCTTATATTTAGGTATAAAGTCGATTTTCTTGTATATACACATTTAGAAATCAATATCGAAATGCATCAGCTCATTAGTTTAACATCTTTAAGTTAATAAACCTACTTTAACGCACTAAAGTCTACATAAAGCCCTAATGGCATAACGGCAGTGCATTTAGAAGAATTCCATAATGTTATAATTTTATATTTAGGTATAAAGTCCATTTTCTTGTATTTACACATTTAGCAGTGGATATCGAAATGCTTCAAACCATTAGTTTAACATATTTGAATAATTAACCTTCTTTACAAAAGCCATAACGGCATAACGGCAGTATATTTGGGTAATTTCCGTAATCTTTTATTTAGGTATAAAATCGATTTTCTTGTATATACACATTTAGCAATCGATATCGAAATGCTTCAGCTCATGAGTTTAACATATTTAAGTTAATAAACCTTCTAAAACGATCTGAAGTGGGCATATAGCCATGGAGGCATAACGGCAGTGCATTTAGAAGAATTCCGTAATGTTATAATTTTATATTTAGGTGTAAAGTCGATTTTCTGTATATATGCATTAAGCAATCGATATCGAAATGCTTCAAGCCATTAGTTTAACATATTTAAGTTAATAAACCTTCTTTAACTCACTGAAGTCTACATAAAGCCATAACGGCATAACGGCAGTGCATTTGGAAGAATTCCGTTATCTTATATTTAGGTATAAATTCGATTTTCTTGTATATACATATTTAGCTATCGATATCGAAATGCTTCAAACCATTAGTTTAACTTATTTAAGTTAATAAACGTTCTTTAACTCACTGAAGTCTACATAAAGCGTTAACGGCATAACGGTATTGCATTTAGAAGAATTCCGTAATGTTATAATTTTATATTTAGGTATAAATTCGATTTTCTTGTATATGCACATTTAGCAATCGATATCGAGATGCTTTAAATCATTAGTTTACCATATTTAAGTTAATAAACCTTCTTTAACGCACTTAAGTCTACATAAAGCCCTAATGGCATAACGGCAGTGCATTTAGAAGAATTCCATAATGTTATAATTTTATATTTAGGTATAAAGTCCATTTTCTTGTATTTACACATTTAGCAATCGATATCGAAATGCTGCAAACCATTAGCTTAACATATTTAAATAATTAACCTTCTTTACAAAAGCCACAACGGCGTAACGGCAGTATATTTGGGTAATTTCCGTAATCTTTTATTAAGGTATGAAATCGATTTTCTTGTATATACACATTTAGCAATCGATACCGAAATGCTTCAGCTCACTAGTTTAACATATTTAAGTTAATAAACCTTCTTAAACGATCTGAAGTGGGCATATAGCCATGGAGGCATAACTGCAGTGCACGTAGAAGAATTCCATAATGTTATAATTTAAAATTATGTATAAAGTCGATTTTCTTGTATTTACACATTTAGCAGTCGATATCGAAATGCTTCAAACCATTAGCTTAACATATTTAAGTTAATTAACCTTCTTTAACGTATAGAAGTTGATAAAGAGCCGTGGCGGCATACCGACAGTACATTTGTAAGAATTCCGTAGTCTTCTATTTAGGTATAAAGTCGATTTTCTTGTATATGTGCATTAAGCTTTCGATATCGAAATGCTTCAAATAACTGGTGTAACATATTTAAGTTAATAAACCTTCTTTAACGAACTGAAGTTAATATAAAGCCATAACGGCATAAAGGCAGTGCATTTAGAAGAATTACGTAATCTTATATTTAGGTATGAATTCGATTTTCTTGTATATACTCATTTAGCAATCGATATCGAAATGCTTCAAATCATTAGTTTAACATATTTAAGTTAATAAAGCTTCTTTAATGCCTGAAGTTAACATAAAGCATGTAGAAGAATTCCGTAATCTTATATTTAGATATGTAGTCGATCTTCTTGGATTTACACATTAAGCAATCGATATCGAAAATTTTCAAATAACCGGTTTAGCATATTTAGGTTAATTAACCTTCTTTATCTTACTGAAGTTTAAATAAAGCCACAACGGCATAACGGCAGTATATTTGGATGAATTCCGTTATCTTTTATTTAGGTATAAAATCGATTTTCTTGTATATACACATTTAGCAATCGATAGCGAAATGCTTCAACTCATTAGTTTAACATATTTAAGTTAATAAACCTTCTTTAACGATCTGAAGTTGGCATAACGGCAGTGGATGTAGAAGAATTCCGTTATCTTATATTTAGATATAAAGTCGATTTTCTTGTATATACATATTTAGATATCGATATCGAAATGCTTCAAATCAATAGTTTAACATATTAAGATAATAAACACTTTTTAGCTTACTGAAGTCTACATAAAGCCTTACCGGTATAACGGCAGTGCATTTAGAAGAATTCCGTAATGTTATAATTTTATATTTAGGTATGAATTCGATTTTCTTGTATATACTCATTTAGCAATCGATATCGAAATGCTTCAAATCATTAGTTTAACATATTTAAGTTAATTAACCTTCCTTAACGTATTGAAGTTGATGTAAAGCCATAACGGCAGTGCATTTGAAAGAATTCCGTAAACTTATATTTAGGTATAAAGTCGATTTTCTTTTATATACACATTTAGATATCGATATCGAAATGCTTCAAATCATTAGTTTAACATATTAAGTTAATAAACACTTTTTAGCTTACTGAAGTCTATATAAAGCCTTAACGGTATAACGGCAGTGCATTTAGAAGAATTCCATAATGTTATAATTTTATATTTAGGTATGAATTCGATTTTCTTGTATATACTCATTAAGCAATCGATATCGAAATGCTTCAAACCATTAGTTTAACATATTTAAAATAGTTAATCTTCTTTAACGTATTGAAGTTGATACAAAGCCATGGCGGCATAATGACAGTACATTTGGAAGAATTCCGTAATCTTATATTTAGGTATAAAGTCGTTTTTCTTGTATATGCACTTTTAGCAATCGATATCGAAATGCTTCAAATCATTAGTTTAACATATTTAAGTAAATAAACCTTCTTTAACGCATTGAAGTCTACATAAAGCGTTAACGGCATAAGGGCAGTGAATTTAGAAAAATTCCGTTATCTTATATTTAGGTATAAATTCGATTTTCTTGTATATACATATTTGGCAAGCGATATCGAAATGCTTCAAATCATTAGTTTAACATATTTAAGTTAATTAACCTTCTTTAGCGTATTGATATAAAGCCATAACAGCAGTGCAATTGGAAGAATTCCGTAATCTTATATTTAGGTATAAAGTATTGAAGTTGATACAAAGCCCTGGCGGCATAATGACAGTACATTTGGAAGAACTCCGTAATCTTATATTTAGGTATGAAGTCGATTTTCTTGTATATGCACTCTTAGCAATCGATATCGAAATGCTTCAAATCATTAGTTTAATATATTTAAGTTAATTAACCTTCTTTAACGCACTGAAGTCTACATAAAGCGTTAACGGCATAAGGGCAGTGAATTTAGAAAAATTCCGTTACCTTATATTTAGGTATGAATTCGATTTTCTCGTATATACTCATTTAGCAATCGATATCCAAATGCTTCAAACCATTTGTTTAACATATTTAAAACAATTAACCTTCTTTAACGTATT
>JAPZAG010001512.1:0-30225 GCA_027475135.1 Bactrocera correcta | reverse complement strand
GATATCGATATCTAAATGTGTATATAAAAGAAAATCGACTTTATACCTAAATAAAAGATTACGGAATTCTTCTACATGCACTGCCGTAATGCCGCCGTGGCTATATGCCAAATTCAGATCGTTGAAGAAGGTTAATTAACTTAAATATGTTCAACTAATGACTTGAAACATTTCGTTATCGATTGCTAAATGTGTATATACAAGAAAATCGACTTTATACCTAAATATAAGATAACGGAACTCTTCTAAATGCACTGCCGTTATACCGTTAAGGCTTTATGTAGACTTCAGTAAGCTAAAAAATGTTTATTAATTCAATATGTTAAACTAATGATTTGAAGCATTTCGATATCGATTTCTAAATGTGTAAATACAAGAAAATCGACTTTATACCTAAATATAAGATAACGGAACTCTTCTAAATGCATTGCCGTTATACCGTTAAGGCTTTGTGTAGACTTCAGTAAGCTAAAAAGTATTTATTATCTTAATATGTTAAACTAATGAGTTGAAGCATCTCGATATCGATTGCTAAATGTGTATATACAACAAAATCGACTTTATACCTAAATATAAGATTACGGAATTCTTCCAAATGCACTGCTGTTATACCGTTATGGCTTTATGTAAACTTCAGTAAGATAAAGAAGGTTAATTAACTTACACATGTTAAACTAATGATTTGAAGCATTTCGTTATCGATTGCTAAATGTGTATATACAAGAAAATCGACTTTATACCTAAATATAAGATAACGGAATTCTTCGAAGTGCACTGCCGTTATGCCGTTAAGGCTTTATGTAGACTTCAGTAAGATAGAGAGGTTAATTAATTTAAATATGTTAATCTAATGATTTGAAGCATTTCGATATCGATTCCTAAATATATAAAAAGAAGAAAATCGACTTTATACCTAAATAGAAAATAACGGAATCCTTCTGAATGCACTGCAGTTATACCGTTAAGGCTTTATGTAGACTTCAGTGCGTTAAAGAACGTTTATTAACTTAAATATGTTAAAATAATGATTTGAAGCATTTCGATATCGATTGCTAAATGTGTATATACAAGAAAATCGACTTTATACCTAAATGTAAAATAACGGATATCTTCTATGGGTTTATGCCAACTTCAGTCCGTTAAAGAAGGATTATTAACTTAAATATGCTAAACTAATGAGTTGAAGCATCTCGATATCGATTGCTAAATGTGTATATACAACAAGATCGACTTTATACCTAAATATAAAATTACGGAATTCTTCTAAATGCAGTGCAGTTATACCGTTAAGGCTTTATGTAGACTTCAGTGCGTTAAAGAAGGTTTATTAACTTAAACATGTTAAACTAATGATTTGAGGCATTTGGATATAGATTGCTAAATGTGTATATAAAAGAAAATCGAATTTACACCTTAATATAAGATAGCGGAATTCTTCTAAATGCACTGCCGTTATGTCGTTAAGGCTTTATGTAGATTTCAGTGAGTTAAAGAAGGTTTATTAACTTAAATATGTTAAACTTATGATTTGAAGCATTTCGATATCGATTGCTAAATGTGTATATACAAGAAAATCGACTTTATACCTAAATATAAGATTACGGAATTCCTTCAAGTGTACTGTCGTTATGCCTCCATGGCTTTATGTCAACTTCAATACGTTAAAGAAGGTTAATTAACTTAAATATGTTAAGCTAATGAGTTGAAGCATCTCGATATCGATTGCTAAATGTGTATATACAACACAATCGACTTTATACCTAAATATAAGATAACGAAATTCTCTTTATATCAACTTCAATACGTTAAAGAAGGTTAGTTAACTTAAATATGTTAAACTAATGATTTGAAGCATTTCGATATCGCTTGCTAAATGTGTGTATACCAGAAAATCGACTTTATACCTAAATATAAGATAACGGAATTCTTCTATATGCACTGCCGTTATGTCGCCATGGCTTTATATCAACTTCAATACGTTAAAGATGGTTTATTAACTTAAATATGTTAAACTAATGAGTTGAAGCATTTCGATATCGCTTGCTAAATGTGTATATACAAGAAAATCGAATTTATACCTAAATATAAAATTATAACATTACGGAATTCTTCTAAATGCACTGCCGTTACACCGTTAAGGCTTTATGTAGACTTCAGTAAGCTAAAAAATGTTTATTAACTTAATATGTTAAACTAATGATTTGAAGCATTTCGATGTCGATATCTAAATGTGTATATAAAAGAAAATGGACTTTATACCTAAATATAAGATAACGGAATTCTTCTGCATGCACTGCCGTAATGCCGCCGTGGCTATATGCCAACTTCAGATCGTTAAAGAAGGATAATTAACTTAGATATGTTAAGCTAATGAGTTGAAGCATCTCGATATCGATTGCTAAATGTGTATATACAACACAATCGACTTTATACCTAAATATAAGATAACGGAATTCTCCTACATACACTGCCGTTATGCCGCCATGGCTTTATATCAACTTCAATACGTTAAAGAAGGTTAATTAACTTAAATATGTTAAACTAATTATTTGAAGCATTTCGATATCGCTTGCTAAATGTGTGTATACGAGAAAATCGACTTTATACCTAAATATAAGATAACGGAATTCTTCTACATGCACTGCCGTTATGCCGCCATGGCTTTATATCAACTTCAATACGTTAAAGATGGTTATTTAACTTAAATATGTTAAACTGATGATTTGAAGCAATTCGATATCGCTTGCTAAATGTGTATATACAATAAAATCGAATTTTTACCTAAATATAAGATAACGGAATTCTTCTGCATGCACTGCCGTAATGCCGCCGTGGCTATATGCCAACTTCAGATCGTTAAAGAAGGTTAATTAACTTAAATATGTTAAGATAATGAGTTGAAGCATCTCGATATCGATTGCTAAATGTGTATATACAACACAATCGACTTTATACCTAAATATAAGATAACGGAATTCTCTTTATATCAACTTCAATACGTTAAAGAAGGTTAGTTAACTTAAATATGTTAAACTAATGATTTGAAGCATTTCGATATCGCTTGCTAAATGTGTGTATACCAGAAAATCGACTTTATACCTAAATATAAGATAACGGAATTCTTCTATATGCACTGCCGTTATGTCGCCATGGCTTTATATCAACTTCAATACGTTAGAGATGGTTTATTAACTTAAATATGTTAAACTAATGAGTTGAAGCATTTCGAAATCGATTGCTAAATGCATATACACAACAAAATAGACTTTATACCTAAATATAAGATTACGGAATTCTTCTAAATGAAATGCCGTTATGCCGCCATGGCTTTATATTAAATTCAATACGTTAAAGAAGGTTAATTAACTTAAATATATTAAACTAATGATTTGAAGCATTTCGATATCGCTTGTTAAATGTGTATATACAGGAAAATCGACTTTATACCTAAATATAAGATTACGGAATTCTTCTAAATGCACTGCTGTTATGCCGCCATGGCTTTATATCAACTTCAATACGTTAATGAAGGTTAATTAACTTAAATATATTAAACTAATGGTTTGAAGCATGTCGATATCGATTGCTAAATGTGTATATAAGACAAAATCGACTTTATACCTCAATATAAGATAACGGAATTCTTTTAAATGCACTGCCGTTATGCCGTTAAGGCTTTATGTAGACTTCAGTAAGATGGAGAAGGTTAATTAACTTAAATATGTTAAGCTAATGATTTGAAGCATTTCGATATCGATTGCTAAATGTGTATATACAAGAAGATCGACTTAATACCTAAATATAAGATAACGGAATTCTTCTACATGCACCGCCGTTATGCCGCCATGGCTTTATGCCAACTTCAGTTCGTTAAAGAAAGTTAAATAACTTAAATATGTTAACCTAATGAGTCGAAGCATCTCGATATCGATTGCTAAATTTGTATGTACAACAAAATCGACTTTATACCTAAATATATGTTCACGGAATGCTACCAAATGCACTGCCGTTATACCGTTATGGCTTTATGTAAACTTCAGTAAGATAAAGAAGGTTAATTAACTTAAATATGTTAACTTAAATATGTTAAACTAATGACTTGAAGCATTTCGTTATCGATTGCTAAATACGTATATACAACAAAATCGACTTTATAACTAAATAGAAGATTACGGAACTCTTCCAAATGCATTGCCGTTATGCCGTTAAGGCTTTTGTAGACTTCAGTAAGACAAAGAGGATTAATTAACTTAAATATGATAAACTTTTGATTTGAAGCATTTCGATATCGATTGGTAAATGTGTATATACAAGAAAATCGACCATATACCTAAATATAAGATAACGGAATTCTTCTAAATGCACTGCCGTTATACCATTAAGGCTTTATGTAGACTTCAGTAAGCTAAAAAATGTTTATTAATTTAATATGTTAAACTAATGATTTGAACATTTCGATATCGATAGCTAAATATGTAAATACAAGAAAATCGACTTTATACCTAAATATATGATTAAGGAACTCTTCCAAATGCACTGCCGTTATGCCGTTAAGGCTTTTGTAGACTTCAGTGAAACAAAGAGGGTTAATTAACTTAAATATGTTAAACTTATGATTTGAAGCATTTCCATATCGATTGCTGAATGTGTATATACAAGAAAATCGACTTTATACCTAAATATAAGATTACGGAATTCTTCTAAATACACTGCCGTTATGCCGTCAAGGCTTTTGTAGACTTCAGTAAGCTAAAAAATGTTTATTAATTCAATATGTTAAACTAATGATTTGAAGCATTTCGATATCGATTGCTAAATGTGTAAATACAAGAAAATCGACTTTATGCCTAAATATAAGATAACGGAGTTCTTCTACATGCACTACCGTAATGCCGCCGTGGCTTAATGCCAAATTCAGATCGTTAAAGAAGGTTAATTAACTTAAATATGTTGAACTAATGACTTGAAGCATTTCGATATCGATATCTTAATGTGTATATACAAGAAAATCGACTTTATACCTAAATATAAGATAACGGAATTCTTCTAAATGCACTGCCGTTATACCGTTCAGGCTTTATGTAGACTTCAGTAAGCTAAAATATATTTATTAACTTAATATGTTAAACTAATGAGTTGAAGCATCTCGATATCGATTGCTAAATGTGTATGTACAACAAAATCGACTTTATACCTAAATATAAGATTACGGAATTCTTCCAAATGCACTGCCGTTATACCGTTATGGCTTTATGCAAACTTCAGTAAGATAAAGAAGGTTAATTAACTTACATTTGTTAAACTAATGATTTGAAGCATTTCGTTATCGATTGCTAAATGTGTATATAAAAGAAAATCGACTTTATACCTAAATAAAAGATTACGGAATTCTTCTAAATGCACTGCCGTTATGACGCCAAGGCTTTATATACACTTCAATACGTTAAAGAAGGTTAATTAACTTAAATATGTTAAACTAATGATTTGAAGCAATTCGATATCTCTTGATAAATGTGTATATACAAGAAAATCGAATTACACCTAAATATAAGATAACGGAATTCTTCCAAGTGCACTGCCGTTATACCGTTATGGCTTTATGGAAACTTCAGTAAGATAAAGAAGGTTAATTAACTTAAATATGTTAAACTAATGACTTGAAGCATTTCGTTATAGATTGCTAAATACGTATATACAACAAAATCGACTTTATAACTAAATATAAGATTACGGAACTCTTCCAAATGCTCTGCCGTTATGCCGTTAAGGCTTTTGTAGACTTCAGTAAGACAAAGAGGATTAATTAACTTAAATATGTTAAACTTATGATTTGAAGCATTTCGATATTGATTTCTCAATGTGTATATACAAGAAAATCGACTTTATACCTTAATATAAGATTACGAAATTCTTCTAAATGCACTGCCGTTATACCGCTAAGGCTTTATTTAGACTACAGTAAGCTAAAAAATGATTATTAACTTATAATGTTAAAGAAATGATTTGAAGCATTTCGATATCGATAGCTCAATGTGTATATACAAGAAAATCGAATTTATACCTAAATATAAGATAACGGAATTCTTCTACATCCACTGCCGTTATGCCGTTATGGCTTTATATTAACTTCAGTTCGTTAAAGAAGTTTTATTAACTTAAGTATGTTAAACCAGTTATTTGAAGCATTTCGATATCGACTGCTTAATGCATATATACAAGAAAATCGACTTTATACCCAAATATAAGACTACGGAATTCTTCCAAATGTACTGTCGTTATGCCGCCATGGCTCTTTATCAACTTCAATACGTTAAAGAAGGTTAATTAACTTAAATATGTTAAACTAATGATTTGAAGCATTTCGATATCGCTTGCTAAATGTGTATATACAAGAAAATCGAATTTATACCTAAATATAAAATTATAACATTACGGAATTCTTCTAAATGCACTGCCGTTATACCGTTAAGGCTTTATGTAGACTTCAGTAAGCTAAAAAATGTTTATTAACTTAATATGTTAAACTAATGATTTGAAGAATTTCGATATCGATAGCTAAATATGTATATACAAGAAAATCGACTTTATACCTAAATATATGATTACGGAACTCTCCCAAATGCACCGCCGTTGTGCCGTTAAGGCTTTTGTAGACTTCAGTAAAACAAAGAGGATTAATTAACTTAAATATGTTAAACTTATAATTTGAAGCATTTCGATATCGATTGCTGAATGTGTATATACAAGAAAATCGAGTTTATACCTAAATAAAAGATTACGGAATTCTTCTAAATACACTGCCGTTATGCCGTCAAGGCTTTTGTAGACTTCAGTAAGCTAAAAAATGTTTATTAATTCAACATGTTAAACTAATGATTTGAAGCATTTCGATATCGATTGCTTAATGTGTATATGCAACAAAATCGACTTTATACCTAAATATAAGATTACGGAATTCTTCCAAATGCACTGCCGTTATACCGTTATGGCTTTCTGTAAACTTCAGTAAGATAAAGAAGGTTAATTAACTTACATATGTTAAACTAATGACTTGAAGCATTTTGTTAAATTAATGAGTTGAATCATTTCGAAATCGATTGCTAAATGTGTATATACAAGAAAATCGACTTTATACCTAAATATAAAATAACGGAATTCTTCTACATGCACTGCCGTTATGCCGCCATGGCTTTATGCCAACTTCAGTCCGTTAAAGAAGGTTTATTAACTTAAATATGTTAAACTAATGAGTTGAAGCATCTCGATATCGATTGCTAAATGTGTATATACAAGAAAATCGACTTTATACCTAAATATATGATAACGGAATTCTTCCAAATGCACTGCCGTTATACCGTTATGGCTTTATGTAAACTTCAGTAAGATAAAGAAGGTTAATTAACTTAAATATGTTAACTTAAATATGTTAAACTAATGACATGTAGCATTTCGTTATCGATTGCTAAATACGTATATACAACAAAATCGACTTTATAACTAAATATAAGATAACGGAACTCTTCCAAATGCACTGCCGTTATGCCGTTAAGGCTTTTGTAGACTTCAGTAAGACAAACAAGATTAATTAACTTAAATATGTTAAACTTATGATTTGAAGCATTTCGATATTGATTGCTGAATGTGTATATACAAGAAAATCGACTTTATACCTAAATATAAGATTACGAAATTCTTCTAAATGCACTGCCGTAATACCGTTAAGGCTTTATGTAGACTTCAGTAAGCTAAAAAATGTTTATTAACTTATAATGTTAAACAAATGATTTGAAGCATTTCGATATCGATAGCTCAATGTGTATATACAAGAAAAACGAATTTATACCTAAATATAAGATAACGGAATTCTTCTACATCCACTGCCGTTATGGCTTTATATTAACTTCAGTTCGTTAAAGAAGGTTTATTAACTTAAGTATGTTAAACCAGTTATTTGAAGCATTTCGATATCGACTGCTTAATGCATATATACAAGAAAATCGACTTTATACCTAAATATAAGACTACGGAATTCTTCCAAATGTACTGTTGTTATGCCGCCTTTGCTTTATGTCAACTTAAATACGTTAAAGAAAGCTAATTAACTTAAATATGTTAAACTTATGATTTGAAGCATTTTGATATCGACTGCTAAATGTGTAAATGCAAGAAAATCGACTTTTTACCTAAATATAAAATTATAACATTACGGAATTCTTCTAAATGCACTGCCGTTATACCGTTATGGCTTTATGTAAACTTCAGTAAGCTAAAAAATGTTTATTAACTTAATATGTTAAACTAATGATTTGAGGCATTTCGATATCGATAGCTAAATATGTATATACAAGAAAATCGACTTTATACCTAAATATATAATTACGGAATTCTTCTACATGCACTGCCGTAATGCCGCCGTGGCTATATGCCAAATTCAGATCGTTGAAGAAGGTTAATTAACTTAAATATGTTAAACTAATGACTTGAAGCATTTCGCTATCGATTGCTAAATGTGTATATAAAAGAAAATCGAATTACACCTAAATATAAGATAACGGAATTCTTCCAAGTGCACTGCCGTTATACCGTTATGGCTTTATGTAAACTTCAGTAAGCTAAAAAATGTTTATTAACTTAATATGTTAAACTAATGATTTGAAGCATTTCGATATCGATTGCTAAATATGTATATACAAGAATATCGACTTTATACCTAAATATATGATTACGGAATTCTTCTACATGCACTGTCGTTATGCCGCCATGGCTCTTTATCAACTTCAATACGTTAGAGAAGGTTAATTAACTTAAATATGTTAAACTAATGATTTGAAGCATTTCGATATCGCTTGCTAAATGTGTATATACAAGAAAATCGAATTTATACCTAAATATAAAATTATAACATTACGGAATTCTTCTAAGTGCACTGCCGTTATTCCGTTAAGGCTTTATGTAGACTTCAGTAAGCTAAAAAATGTTTATTAACTTAATATGTTAAACTAATGATTTGAAGCATCTCGATATAGATATCTAAATGTGTATATAAAAGAAAATCGACTTTATACCTAAATATAAGATTTCGGAATTCTTCCAAATGCACTGCCGTTATGGCTTTATATCAACTTCAATACGTTAAAGAAGGTTAATTAACTTAAATATGTTAAACTAATGGTTTGAAGCATTTTGATATCGCTTGCTAAATGAGTATATACAAGAAAGTCGAATTTATACCTAAATATAAGATAACGGAATACTTCTAAATGCACTGCCGTTATGCCGTTAAGGCTTTATGTACACTTCAGTGAGTTAAAGAAGGTTTATTAACTTAAATATGTTAAACTAATGATTTGAAGCATTTAGATACCGATTGCTAAATGTGTATATACAAGAAAATCGACTTTATACCTAAATATAAGATTACGGAATTCTTCCAAATGTACTGTCGTTATGCCGCCTTGGCTTTATGTCAACTTCAATACGTTAAAGAAAGCTAATTAACGTAAATATGTTAAACTTATGATTTGAAGCATTTTGATATCGACTGCTAAATGTGTAAATGCAAAAAAATCGACTTTTTACCTAAATATAAAATTATAACATTACGGAATTCTTCTAAATGCACTGCTGTTACACCGTTAAGGCTTTATGTAGACTTCAGTAAGCTAAAAAATGTTTATTAACTTAATATGTTAAACTAATGATTTGAGGAATTTCGATATCGATAGCTAAATATGTATATACAAGAAAATCGACTTTACATCTAAATATAAGATTACGGAATTCTTCTAAATACACTGCCGTTATGCCGTCAAGGCTTTTGTAGACTTCAGTAAGCTTAAAAATGTTTATTAATTCAATATGTTAAACTAATGATTTGAAGCATTTCGTTATCGATTGCTAAATGTGTATATAAAAGAAAATCGAATTACACCTAAATATAAGATAACGGAATTCTTCCAAGTGCACTGCCGTTATACCGTTATGGCTTTATGTAAACTTTCGTAAGCTAAAAAATGTGTATTAACTTAATATGTTAAACTAATGATTTGAAGAATTTCGATATCGATATCTAAATGTGTATATAAAAGAAAATCGACTTTATACCTAAATAAAAGATTACGGAATTCTTCTACATGCACTGCCGTAATACCGTTAAGGCTTTATGTAGACTTCAGTAAGCTAAAAAATGTTTATTAATTCAATATGTTAAACTAATGATTTGAAGCATTTCGATATCGATAGCTAAATATGTATATACAAGAAAATCGACTTTATACCTAAATATATGCTTACGGAATTCTTCTACATGCACTGCCGTAATGCCGCCGTGGCTATATGCCAAATTCAGATCGTTGAAGAAGGTTAATTAACTTAAATATGTTTAACTAATGACTTGAAGTATTTCGTTATCGATTGCTAAATGTGTATATACAAGAAAATCGACTTTGAAACCTAAATATAAGATAACGGAATTCTTCTAAATGCACTGCCGTTATACCGTTAAGGCTTTATGTAGACTTCAGTAAGCTAAAAAATGTTTATTAATTCAATATGTTGAACTAATGATTTGAAGCATTTCGATATCGATTGCTAAATGTGTAAATACAAGAAAATCGACTTTATGCCTAAATATAAAATATATGCCAAATTCAGATCGTTGAAGAAGGTTAATTAACTTAAATATGTTAAACTAATGACTTGAAGCATTTCGTAATCGATTGCTAAATGTGTATATAAAAGAAAATCGAGTTACACCTAAATATAAGATAACGGAATTCTTCCAAGTGCACTGCCGTTATACCGTTATGGCTTTATGTAGACTTCAGTAAGCTAAAAAATGTTTATTAACTTAATATGTTAAACTAATGAGTTGAAGCATCTCGATATCGATTGCTAAATGTGTATATACAACAAAATCGACTTTATACCTAAATATAAGGTAACGGAATTCTTCTAAATGCACTACCGTTATACCGTTAAAGCTTTATGTAGACTTCAGTAAGCTAAAAAATATTTATTAACTTAATATGCTAAACTAATGAGTTGAAGCATTTCGTTATCGATTGCTAAATGTGTATATAAAAGAAAATCGACTTTATACCTAAATAAAAGATTACGGAATTCTTCTAAATGCACTGCCGTTATGCCGCCATGGTTTTATGCCAACTTCAGTCCGTTAAAGAAGGTTAATTAACTTAAATATGTTAAACTAATGAGTTGAATCATTTCGATATCGATTGCTAAATGTGTATATACAAGAAAATCGACTTTATACCTAAATATAAAATAACGGAATTCTTCTACGTGCACTGCCGTTATGCCGCCATGGCTTTATGCAAACTTCAGTCCGTTAAAGAAGGTTTATTAACTTAAATATGTTAAACTAATGAGTTGAAGCATCTCGATATCGATTGCTAAATGTGTATATACAAGAAAATCGACTTTATACCTAAATATAAGATTACGGAATTCTTCCAAATGCACTGCCGTTATACCGTTATGGCTTTATGTAAACTTCAGTAAGATAAAGAAGGTTAATTAACTTAAATATGTTAAACTAATGACTTGAAGCATTTCGTTATCGATTGCTAAATAAGTATATACAACAAAATCGACTTTATAACTAAATATAAAATTACGGAACTCTTCCAAATGCACTGCCGTTATACCGTTAAGGCTTTTGTAGACTTCAGTAAGACAAAGAGGATTAATTAACTTAAATATGTTAAACATATGATTTGAAGCATTTCGTTATCGATTGCTGAATGTGTATATACAAGAAAATCGACTTTATACCTAAATATACGATTACGGAATTCTTCTAAATGCACTGCCGTTATACCGTTAATGCTTTATGTAGACTTCAGTAAGCTAAAAAATGTTTATTAACTTATAATGTTAAACAAGTGATTTGAAGCATTTCGATGTCGATAGCTCAATGTGTATATACAAGAAAATCGAATTTATACCTAAATATAAGATAACGGAATTCTTCTACATCCACTGCCGTTATGCCAACTTCAGATCGTTGAAGAAGGTTTATTAACTTAAATATGTTAAACTAATGAGTTGAAGCATTTCGATATCGATTGCTAAATGTGTACATACAAGAAAATCGATTTTATACGTAAATAAAAGATTACGGAATTCACCCAAATATACTGCCGTTATTCCGTTATGGCTTTATTTAAACTTCATTACGATAAAGAAGGTTAATTAACATAAATATGCTAAACCAGTTATTTGTAGATTTTCGATATCGATTGCTAAATATGTAAATCCAAGGAAATCGACTACATACCTAAATATAAGATTACGGAATTCTTCTACATGCACTGCCGTTATAGCGCCATGGCTTTATGTTAACTTCAGGCCTAAAAGAAGCTTTATTAACTAAAATATGTTAAATTAATGATTTGAAGCATTTCGATATCGATTGCTAAATGTGTATATACAAGAAAATCGAATTCATACCTAAATATAAGATTACGTAATTCTTCTAAATGCACTGCCGTTATGCCGTTATGGCTTTATATTAACTTCAGTTCATTAAAGAAGGTTTATTAACTTAAGTATGTTAAACCAGTTATTTGAAGCATTTCGATATCGACTGCTTAATGCATATATACAAGAAAATCGACTTTATACCTGAATATAAAACTACGGAATTCTTCCAAATGTATTGTCGTTATGCCGCCATGGCTCTTTATCAACTTCAATACGTTAAAGAAGGTTAATTAACTTAAATATGTTAAACTAATGATTTGAAGCATTTCGATATCGCTTGCTAAAGGTTTATATACAAAAAATCCAATTTATACCTAAATATAAAATTACAACATTACGGAATTCCTCTAAATGCACTGCCGTTATACCGTTAAGGCTTTATGTAGACTTCAGTAAGCTAAAAAATGTTTATTAACTTAATATGTTAAACTAATGATTTGAAGCATCTCGATATAGATATCTAAATGTGTATATACAAGAAAATCGACTTTATACCTAAATATATGATTACGGAACTCTTCCAAATGCACTGCGGTTATGCGGTTAAGGCTTTTGTAGACTTCAGTAAAACAAAGAGGATTAATTAACTTAAATATGTTAAACTAATAATTTGAAGCATTTCGATATCGATTGCTTAATGTGTATATACAAGAAAATCGACTTAAAACCTAAATAGAAGATTACGGAATTCTTCTAAATGCACTGCCGTAATATCGCCGTGGCTATATGCCAGATTCAGATCGCTAAAGAAGGTTTATTAACTTAAATATGTTAAGCTAATGAGTCGAAGCATCTCAATATCGATTGCTAAATGTGTATATACAACAAAATTGACTTTATATCTAAATATTAGATTACGGAATTCTTCCAAATGCACTGCCGTTATACCGTTATGGCATTATGTAAACTTCAGTAGGATATAGAAGGTTAATTAACTTAAATATGTTAAACTAATGATTTGAAGCATTTCGTTATCGATTGCTGAATGTGTATATACAAGAAAATCGACTTTCTACCTAAATATAAGGTAACGGAATTCTTCTAAATGCACTACCGTTATACCGTTAAGGCTTTATGTAGACTTCAGTAAGCTAAAAAATATTTATTAACTTAATATGTTAAACTAATGAGTTGAAGCATTTCGTTATCGATTGCTAAATGTGTATATAAAAGAAAATCGACTTTATACCTAAATAAAAGCTTACGGAATTCTTCTAAATGCACTGCCGTTATGCCGCCATGGTTTTATGCCAACTTCAGTCCGTTAAAGAAGGTTAATTAACTTAAATATGTTAAACTAATGAGTTGAAGCATTTCGATATCGATTGTTTAATGTGTATATACAAGAAAATCGACTTTATACCTAAATATAAGATTACGGAATTCTTCCAAATGCACTGTCGTTATGCCGCCATGGCTTTATGTCAACTTCAATACGTTAAAGAAGGTTAATTAACTTAAATATGTTAAACTTATGATTTGAAGCATTTTGATATCGATTTGCTAAATGTGAAATATGCAAGAAAGTCGACTTTATACCTAAATATAAGATTACGGAATTTTTCCCTAAATGCACTGTCGTTATGCCGCCATGGCTTTATATCAACTTCAATACGTTAAAGAAGTTTAATTAACTTAAATATGATAAACTAATGATTTGAAGCATTTCGATATCGCTTGCTAAATGTGTATATACAAGAAAATCGACTTTATACCTAAATATAAGATAACGGAATTCTTCTAAATGCACTGCCGTTATGCCGCAAGGCTTTATTCAGACTTCAATAGTTAAAGAAGGTTTATAACTTAAATATGTTAAACTAATGATTTGAAGCATTTCGATATCGCTTGCTAAATGTGTATATACAAGAAAATCGACTTTATACCTAAATATAAGATAACGGAATTCTTCTAAATGCACTGCCGTTATGCCGAAGGCTTATGTCAGACTTCAGTTAAAGAAGGTTAATTAACTTAAATATGTTAAACTAATGATTTGAAGCATTTCGATATCGATTGCTAAAGTGTAAATACAAGAAAGTCGACTTTATACCTAAATATAAGATTACGGAATTCTTCTAAATGCACTGCCGTATGCCGTGGCTTATGTCAACTTCAGATCGTTAAAGAAGGTTAATTAACTTAAATATGTTAACTAATGATTTGAAGCATTTCGATATCGATTGCTAAATATGTATATACAAGAAAATCGACTTTATACCTAAATATAAGATTACGGAATTCTTCCAAATGCACTGCCGTTATACCGCCGTTATATGCAAATTCAATCGTTAAAGAAGTTTATTAACTTAAATATGATATAAGTGAAGCATTCGATATCGACTGCTAAATGTGTATATACAACAAAATCGACTTTATACCTAAATATTAGATATACGGATTCTTCCAAATGCACTGCCGTTATATACTTTAGAAATTCGTAATAAAGAAGGTTATAACTTAAATATGTTAAACTAATGATTTGAAGCATTCGATATCGCTTGCTAAATGTGTATATACAAGAAAATCGAATTTATACCTAAATATAAGATAACGGAATTCTTCTAAATGCACTGCCGTTATACCGTTAAGGCTTTATGTAGACTTCAGTAAGCTAAAAAATGTTTATTTACTTAATATGTTAAACTAATGAGTTGAAGCATCTCGATATCGATTGCTAACTGTGTATATAAAAGAAAATCGACTTTATACCTAAATATAAGATTACGGAATTCTTCTAAATGCACTGCCGTTATGCCGCCATGGCTTTATATCAACTTCAATACCTCAAAGAAGGTTAATTTACTTAAATATGTTAAACTAATGATTTGAAGCAATTCGATATCGCTTGCTAAATGTGTATATACAAGAAAATCGAATTTATACCTAAATATAAGATAACGGAATTCTTCTTAATGCACTGCCGTTATACCGCTATTGCTTTATGTAAACTTCAGTGCGTTAAAGAACGTTTATTAACTTAGATATGTTAAACTAATGATTTGAAGCATTTCGATATCGCTTGCTAAATGTGTATATACAAGAAAATCGAATTTATACCTAAATATAAGATAACGGAATTATTCTAAATGCACTGCTCGCTTGCTAAATGTGTATATACAAGAAAATCGACTTTATACCTAAATATAAGATAACGGAATTCTTCTAAATGCACTGCCGTTATACCGTTATTGCTTTATGTAAACTTCAGTAAAATAAAGAAGGTTAATTAACTTAAATATGTTAAACTAATGATTTGAAGCATTTCGTTATCGATTGCTAAATTTGTATATAAAAGAAAATCGACTTTATACCTAAATATAAGATTACGGAATTCTTCTAAATGCACTGCCGTTATGCCGCCATGGCTTTATATCAACTTCAATACCTCAAAGAAGGTTAATTTACTTAAATATGTTAAACTAATGATTTGAAGCAATTCGATATCGCTTGCTAAATGTGTATATACAAGCAAATCGAATTTATACCTAAATATAAGATAACGGAATTCTTCTGAATGCACTGCAGTTATACCCTTAAGGCTTTATGTAGACTTCAGTGCGTTAAAGAACGTTTATTAACTTAGATATGTTAAACTAATGATTTGAAGCATTTCGATATCGCGTGCTAAATGTGTATATACAAGAAAATCGAATTTATACCTAAATATAAGATAACGGAATTCTTCTAAATGAACTGCTCGCTTGATAAATGTGTATATACAAGAAAATCGAATTTATACTTAATGTGAGATAACGGAATTCTTCTAAATGCACTGCCGTTATACCGTTAAGTCTTTATGTAGACTTCAGTAAGCTAAAAAATGTTTATTAACTTAATGTGTTAAACTAATGAGTTGAAGCATCTCGATATCGATTGCTAAATGTGTTTATACAACAAAATCGACTTTATACCTAAATAGAAGATTACGGAATTCTTCCCAATGCATTGCCGTTATACCGTTATGGCTTTATGTAAACTTCAGTAAGATAAAGAAGGTTAATTAACTTAAATATGTTAAACTAATGGTTTGAAGCATTTCGTTATCGATTGCTAAATGTGTATATAAAAGAAAATCGACTTTATACCTAAATATAAGATTACGGAATTCTTCTAAATGCACTGCCGTTATGCCGCCATGGCTTTATATCAACTTCAATACGTTAAAGATGGTTAATTAACTTAAATATGTTAAACTAATGATTTGAAGCAATTCGATATCGCTTGCTAAATGTGTATATACAAGAAAATCGAATTTTTACCTAAATATAAGATAACGGAATTCTTCTAAATGCACTGCCGTTATGCCGTTAAGGCCTTATGTGGACTTCAGTAAGAGAGAGAGGGTTAATTAACTTAAATATGTTAATCTAATGATTTAAAGCATTTCGATATCGATTACTTAATATGCAAATACAAGAAAATCGACTTTATACCTAAACATAAGATTACGGAATTTTTCTAAATGCACTGCCGTTATGCCGCCATGGCTTTATATCAACTTCAATACGTTAAAGAAGGTTAATTAACTTAAATATGTTAAACTAGTGATTTGAAGCATTTCTATATCGCTTGCTAAATGTGTATGTAAAAGAAAATCGAATTTATACCTAAACATAAGATTACGGAATTCTTCCAAATGTACTGTCGTTATGCCGCCATGTCTTTATGTCACCTTCATTACGTTAAAGAAGGCTAATTAACTTAAATATGTTAAACTAATGATTTGAATCATTTCGTTATCGATTGCTTAATGTGTATATACAAGAAAATCGACTTTATACCTAAATATAAGATTACGGAATTCTTCTAAATGCACTGCCGTTATGCCGCCATGGCTTTATGCCAACATCCGTTAGTTAAAGAAGGTTAATTAACTTAAATATGTTAAACCAGTTATTTGAAGCATTTCGATATCGACTGCAAAATGTATATATACAAGAAAATCGACTTTATACCTAAATATAAATTACGGAATTCTTCTAAATGCACTGTCGTTATGTCGCCATGGCTTTACGTAAACTTCAGTCAGATAAAGAAGGTTAGTTAACTTAAATATGGTAAACTACTGATTTGAAGCATTTCGATATCGATTGCTAAATGTGTATATACAAAAAAATTGACTTTTTACCTAAATATAAGATTACGGAATTCTTCTAAATGCACTGCCGTTATGCCGCCATGACTTTAAGCCAACTTCCGTTCGTTAAAGAAGGTTTATTAACTTAAGTATGTTAAACCAGTTATTTGAAGCATTTCGGTATCGATTGCTTAATGCATATTCTTTTATATATCGGATGTACTGTCGTTATGCCGCCATGGTTTTATATCAACTTCAATACGTTAAAGAAGGTTAATTAACTTAAATTTGTTAAACTAATGATTTGAAGCATTTCTATATCGCTTGCTAAATGTGTGTGTAAAAGAAAATCGAATTTATACCTAAACATAAGATTACGGAATTCTTCCAAATGTACTGTCGTTATGCCGCCATGTCTTTATGTCACATTCATTACGTTAAAGAAGGTTAAATAACTGAAATATGTTAAACTAACGATTTGAAGCATTTCGATATCGATAGCTAAAAGTGTATATACAAGAAAATCGACTTTGTACCTAAATATAAGATTACGGAATTCTTCTAAATGCACTGCCGTTATGCCGCCATGGCTTTAAGCCAACTTCCGTTCGTTAAAGAAGGTTTATTAACTTAAATATGTTAAACTAATGATTTGAAGCATTTCGATATCGATTGCTAAATGTGTATATACAAGAAAATCGAATTTATACCTAAATATAAGATAACGGAATTATTCTAAATGCACTGCTCGCTTGCTAAATGTGTATATACAAGAAAATCGACTTTATACCTAAATATAAGATAACGGAATTCTTCTAAATGCACTGCCGTTATACCGTTATTGCTTTATGTAAACTTCAGTAAAAAAAGAAGGTTAATTAACTTAAATATGTTAAACTAATGATTTGAAACATTTCGATATCGATTAATAAATGTGTATATATAAGAAAATCGACTTTATACATAAATGTAAAACTACGGAGTTCTTCCAAATGTATTGTCGTTATGCTGCCATGGCTTTACATAAACTTCAATACGTAAAAGATGGTTAATTAACTTAAATATGTTAAACTAATGATTCGAAGCATTTCGATATCGATTGCTAAATGCGTATATACAACAAAATCGACTTTATACCTAAATATAAGATTACGGAGTTCTTCTAAATGCACTGTCGTTATGCCGCCATGGCTTTACGTAAACTTCAGTCAGATAAAGAAGGTTAGTTAACTTAAATATGGTAAACTACTGATTTGAAGCATTTCGATATCGATTGCTAAATGTGTATATACAAGAAAATCGACTTTCTACCTAAATATAAGATTACGGAATTCTTCCAAATGCACTGCCGTTATACCGTTTTGGCTCTATGTAAACTTCAGTAAGATAAAGAAGGTTAGTTAACTTAAATATGTTAAACTAATGATTTGAAGCATTTCGATATTGATTGTTAAATGTGTATATACAACAAAGCCGACTTTATACCTAAATATAAGATTACGGAATTCTTCCAAATCTACTGTCGTTATGCCGCCATGGCTTTATATCACCTTTATTACGTTAAAAAAGGTTAACTAACTTAAATATGTTAAACGACATTTCGATATAAAGTCGATTTTGTTGTACATACACATTTATCAATCGATATCGAAATGCTTCAAGTCATTAGTTTAACATATTTAAGTTAGTTATCCTTCTTTACCGTAATGAAGGTGATATAAAGCCATGGCGGCATAACGACAGTGCATTTAGAAGAATTCCGTAATCTTATATTTAGGTATAAAGTCGATTTTGTTGTATATACGCATTTAGCAATCGATATCGAAATGCTTCATATCATTAGTTTAACATATTTAAGTTAACTAACCTTCTTTATCTGACTGAAGTTTCGTAAAGCCATGGCGGCATAACGACAGTGCATTTAGAAGAACTCCGTAATCTTATATTTAGGTATAAAGTCGATTTTCTTGTATATACACATTAAGCTATCGATATCGAAATGCTTCAATTCATTCGTTTAACATATTTATGTTAATAAACCTTGTTCAACGATCTGAAGTTGGCATATAGCCATGGCGGCATTACGGCAGTGCATGTAGAAGAATTCCGTAATCTTATATTTAGGTATAAAGTCTATTTTCTTGTATATACACATTTAGCTATCGATATCGAAATGCTTCATATCATTAGTTTAACATATTAAGTTAATAAACGCTTTTTAGCTTACTGAAGTCTACATAAGCCTTAACGGTATAACGGCAGTGCATTTAGAAGAATTCCGTAATGTTATAATTTCATATTTAGGTACAAAGTCGATTTTCTTGTATTTACACATTTAGCAATCGATATGGAAATGCTTCAAATAACTGGTTTAGCATATTTTAGTTGATAAACCTTCTTTAACGAACTGAAGTTAACATAAAGCCATAACGGCATAACGGCAAGGCATTTAGAAGAATTGCGTAATCTTATATTTATATTGCGTTCTCTATATATTTTGTTAACTTCAGTGCGTTAAAGTAGGTTTGTTAACTTAAATATGTTAAACTAATGATTTGAAGCATTTCGATATCGATTGCTAAATGAGTATATACAAAAAAATCGAATTTATACCTAAATATAAGATTACGGAATTCTTCTACATGCACTGCCGTTATGCCGCCATGGCTTTGTGTTAACTTCAGTGCGTTAAAGTAGGTTTGTTAACTTAAATATGTTAAACTAATGATTTGAAGCATTTCGATATCGATTGCTAAATGAGTATATAAGATTACGGAATTCTTCCAAATGTACTGTCGTTATGCCGCCATGGCTTTATATCAACTTCAATACGTTAAAGAAGGTTAATTAACTTAAATTTGTTAAACTAATGATTTGAAGCATTTCGATATCGATTTCTAAATGCATATATACAAGAAAGTCTAATTTATACCTAAATATAAAATTACGGAATTCTTCTAAATGCAGTGCAGTTATTCCGTTAAGGCTTTATGTAGACTTCAGTGCGTTAAAGAAGTTTATTAACTTAAATATGTTAAACTTATGATTTGAGACATTTCGATATAGATGGCTAAATGTGTATATACAAGACAATCGAATTTATACCTAAATATAAGATAACGGAGTTCTTCTAAATGCACTGCCGTTATACCGTTAAGGCTTTATGTAGACTTCAGTAAGCTAAAACATGTTTATTAACTTAATATGTTAAACTAATGATTTGAAGCATTTCGATATCGATTGCTAAATGTGTATATACAAGCAAATCGACTTTATACCTAAATATAAGATTAAGGAATTCTTCCAAATGTACTGTTGTTACGCCGCCATGGCTCTATGTCAACTTCAATACGTTAAAGAAGGTTAATTAACTTAAATATGTTAAACTAATGATATGAAGCATTTTGATATCGACTGCTAAATGTGTAAATGCAAGAAAATCGACTTTACACCTAAATATACAATTATAACATTACGGAATTCTTCTAAATGCACTGCCGTTATACCGTTAAGGCTTTATGTAGACTTCAGTAAGCTAAAACATGTTTATTAACTTAATATGTTAAACTAATGATTTGAAGCATTTCGGTATCGATAGCTAAATGTGTATATACAAAAAAATCGAATTTATACCTAATTAGAAGATTACGGAATTCTTCTACATGCACTGCCGTTATGCCGCAAGGCTTTGTGTTAACTTCAGTGCGTTAAAGTAGGTTCGTTAACTTAAATATATTAAACTAATGATTTGAAGCATTTCGATATAGATTGCTAAATGAGTATATACAAGAAAATCGACTTTATACCTAAATATAAGATTACGTAATTCTTCTAAATGCTTTGCCGTTATGCCGTTAAGGCGTTTGTAGACTTCAGTAAGATAAAGAGGGTTAATTAACTTAAATATGTTAAACTAATGATTTGAAGATTTTCGAAATCGATTGCTAAATGCATATATACAACAAAATCGACTTTATACCTAAATATAAGATTACGGAATTCTTCCAAATGCACTGCCGTTATGCCGTTATGGCTTCATTTTAACTTCAGTTCGTTTAAGAAGGTTTATTAACTTAGATATGTTACACCAGTTATTTGAAGCATTTTGAAATCGATTGCTTAATGCATATATACCAGAAAATCGACTTTCTACCTAAATATAAGATTACGGAATTCTTCCAAATGTACTGTCGCTATGCCACCATGGCTTTTTATCAACTTCAATATGTTATAGAAGGATAATTAACTTAAATATGTTAAACTAATGATTTGAAGCATTTCGATTTCGATTGCTAAATGTGTATATACAACAAAATCGACTTTATACCTAAATATAAGCTTACGGAATTTTTCTAAATGCACTGCCGTTATGCCGCCATGGCCTTATGTTAACTTCAGTGCGTTAAAGAAGCTTTATTAACTTAAATATGTTAAACTAATGATTTGAAGATTTTCGAAATCGATTGCTAAATGCATATATACAACAAAATCGACTTAATACCTAAATATAGATAGATAGATATTTATTTATTTCATGCACAATAAATATACAGGAAACAAGAGAAAAAAAACAGCACTAGCTCGAGGCCATCAGCTGGTTTTACAAAATAAATACTAATTTACATTTCGTTTATGGATTACAAATATTATACAGTTAAGGTTAACTAAATTAAATGAGATAGGTTGCATGAGGCTATAAAACTAGATATCTTGCTTATGTTAAGTGCTGTAGTGTCGGAAAGAAGTTGTGATGGAACAGTCAAGCCAAAAATCCGTTGCCTTTGAATAGAAAAACGAGGGCAGATGTCCAAGATATGCTTCACAGATGTGCTCATTGCCCCGCAAACGTTGCATAATGATACTCCATGACTAAGAAGATGTCCGTGAGTGATCTGCGTGTGGCCCAAACGAAGTCTTGTGAAAACGAGAATGTCTGACTGTTTAGCATCTGAAGGAAAAGTAGGCCTAATTTTTGTTGGATTAATATCTGCATAATGGTGAACATATTCTTTCCACTTTAGTAAGGATTTATTGTTAATATACTGCCGTACATGTCTCGACAAATCGGCCTTTTCAAAAGTGTCAAAACAGATAGGTGGGTTATTGTGAAGACTCTTCGCAACAGAGTCAGCTAGTTCATTGCCTTGGATGCCACAATGGCCGGGAATCCACATCAATTTAATTTTGTTTTTGTGTTTAATTAGCAAATCCCTGGTGTGGGTTACTAGGACGCTGTCCTTTTTGAATTTCCAGAGGGCATCAATGGCAGACCGACTGTCAGTACAAATACAGAAATTGCCCTTGGTTTTCGATGCAATTAAGGCGGCTTGATAGATAGCAAAGATTTCACTGGTGTAGATGGAGCAATGATTAGGCAGGATACCTTTTCTTAAAACATCAAGGTTTTCAGAGACTACTGCAAATGAGGTTGAAAATTTGGTTTTCGAACCATCGGTAAAAATAAAGTTGAATGCTTTTTGACTTAGCTCAGCTTTATATTCCAGAAAATTTTGCGCGTAAAGTTGTGGACAGGTGTTTTGCTTCTGAAATGTTTGTAAACGGGTTTCAATTGATAAGTCTGACAGCAGCCAAGGCGGGTAGTTTGGGTACACTTTCCGAGTTGGTTTAACTGATACATTTAATTTCTTGGCAGTGATCAGTACACGGTGTATCGCTGAGAGCCGCTGTGGAAGATACTTTCGATTGGAAGCTTTAAGTATTTCGTCAAAGAGGTGGCTGTTATTGCAGCATAAAATTTTGTATTTAAGGCTTGCAGTCATGTATTCGATTCTCTCATTTATGCTAGGGAGTCCAGATTCAGTTAGCATGTTGTCGACGGGGGTAGTGGTGAAGGCCCGTAAGCTTTTCCGCACCGCTGCGTAATATGGAGCACAGAGAAGATTTAAGTTGCTTTTGGCACAGGTTCCATAGATTGGCAGCGCGTAGTCAATTACAGTTAAAAATAATGCTTTAACAATATTACAAAGTGTAGTAGTATGAACAAATGATTTTTTAGACGAAAAATATTTTATAATATTGAGGCGTTTGATAAGTTTATTTCTAATATAATTACAGTGAAACCTAAAAGTGTATTTACAATCAAATCAAACGCCTAATATTTTGAAACTGCTGACATTGCTTACATACAAATTGTTATGACATAGTTTTATATTTGGGCAACATTTTTTCCGACAGATATGCAAAGTATTGCACTTCTCATATGATATAATCGCTCCTGACTGAGCCGACCAGACAGTAATGTCATTAAGAACTTTACAAAAAATCGCCTGAACCGTTTCAAGGCTGTCCTCTTTAGTATATATTAAAACGTCATTAGCATAAATCCCGTAACTTACTTTGTACTTATCTATAATTTGACTTATTTCGTCAAATGCAATAATAAATAACACTACCGAAAGAGGAGAACCTTGAGGAATCCCATTTTGCAAGTCATATATCTCGGATGAAACGCCATTTACTCTGACTATAAATTTTCTATTCGTTAGAAAGTTTTTGACAAAGTTATACATTCTGCCACCCACTTTCCACTTTCTTAGTTGCCTTAAAACTACGTGTGCTCCAATGCGGTCAAAAGCCTTTTGGAAGTCAAGGGAAAGAGCTGTGATGTGTTTTTTACTGGATAAAGCATTCGAACAGAAATGATCGAAAGTTAATAGGGAATCGATGGTACTATGACCGCTTTTAAACCCAACTTGAGTAGAGCTTAACAATTTGTTTCTAGAAGCAAACCACATCAACCTGTGGGCAATTATTTTCTCCAGAACTTTACTATTACATACGAGTAGGGATATGGGCCGAAAACTTGATATATTATCCGCTGGTTTGTTTGGCTTGTGGATGGGAGATACAAAAGCGCACTTCCAACTTTGAGGAAAAATACCAGATGAAAAAATGCTGTTATATAGGTTTATCAGTCTCATTTTAAATGAATCGGGGAGATTTTTGATCATTACGTAAGTAATGCGGTCGTGTCCTGGAGAGCAGCCCTTAACCCTGTTAACGAAATTGTTAAATTCCTCCTTCGTGATTGGATTATCAATTTCTTTTGCAGATAGAAGGAGATTAGGAGGGGGAAAATATATTTCGCTTAACAGGCGAGTTTTGTCAGCTACAAAAGTTTGAGAAAAATTTGTATCGTTTGAATAACCAGACCAGTCCTTAGCAAACAAATTTGCAGCTTCCTTAGCAGATGGTGAGGGGTTATTGCCTGCCACAAGGTGGGGAAAATTGGAAATACTGTAAGACCCCGATAACTTTTTAAGGTTTTTCCATATTTCTTTGGGTGAAGTTGTAGGATTAATAGAGCTAGTAATATTGCTAAAGGCTTCTTTTTTTGCCTTTTTTGCCGCTAACTTGAATTTGGCGTTTGCTGCTTTATAAGACAGAAGGTTTTGGTTAGATCGTACACGTTTGAAGATATACCAGGCAGATTGCTTTATGGCTCGCAATTCAGCGATTTCCTTATTCCACCAAAGGACACATTTTTTCGAGAAATATGGCCTGCTTTGGGGTATAGATAAAGAAGCTGCAGTAAGGATAACCTTTTTAACTTGAGCGGCTTCCTTGTTGATGTTGTTGCTGGCGGGATAAAGGTTATTAATTTTCTCACATAAGTTATGGTACTTTTCCCAATTGGCCTTTTCAGTTAAGAATTTGGGAGCATGCTTGATCATATTTGCTTTGTTACAATGTAAGTAAAAAATTATTGGATAATGATCACTGCCACAGAGATCATCCAAGACTTTCCAAGAAAAGAGTGGGTAAATATTCGTTGATGATAATGAAACATCTACATGAGTAAATGTTTTGTGAGTAGAGAAGTGCGTAGGTGTTTTATTATTTAGGACAGATAAGTCAAGTGAACAAATGAGTTCCTCAAAGCTTTTGCCCCTACGGTTTTGGATAGGGGAGCCCCAAAGCGGGCTCCACGCGTTAAAATCCCCACAAAAGATGAGTGGTTTAGGTAGAGAAATCAAAATACTTTTCAGCTCGTGGAAATCAATAGCACTGCTTGGCGGAAAATAAACTGAGATCATTGTGAAAGTTAACATAGCTTTGATTTGGAGGGCAATTATATTTAAGTTAGTTTCGATCTGAATACGTTTGTGGCAAATGTTTTTTTTAATCAGCAAACCGACGCCGTGAATATTAGTTTGATTCGTATTGTGGAAATATGCTACGTATGGAGAAGGTGCTAAAAATGTATTCCCATATCCAATATTGGTCTCTTGCAGAGCAATAAGATCTGGTTTAAATTCAGTAATGAGTAACTGAAGCTCATGATAATTATTAAATAAACCATTTATATTCCATTGTAAAAAAGGTAACATATTTAATGGCTGGAATTAGAAGGTGAAAGTAATTATTATATTGATATATACGGAAAACTAAGGAGCATTAACTGTCCGAATCATCAGACATTTTCTGTAATTGTGTAAGAGAAAGAACTCTGTTAATTGATGCAGGTGGAGAGAAAACAATTGCCGAAAAACAGTCATCATTGGTAAAGTTGTTATTCATAGTATGAGTAGTTGAGTATTTTTGTGCTTTATTGAGTGACGCTGCACTATTTAAGTTTACGGTGGTATCTCCGAGAGAAGTACTAGCATGGTTATAGCATTCATCATCTGAGCTATTATTTGAGTGGAGAGTGGTATGCTTATTAGAGAGCATTCGCTTTGATTGTTGGTTAGCTGATTTCTGTTTAGTTGGGCTGAGATCAGAGTGGAGAGTTTTTTGGTAGTTAGCTGTGATTTGAGTAGAATTTTGAAGAGAGTTATTTTGATTATTGGGCTGTTGATTAGTAAGACTATTGCTTGAGATAATTTGTGTTTGGTCGCTGGAGACTTTTGGATTTGAAGGTGATTTATGAATGATAGTTGATGAATTGGTGCTAGAATTCTCCTTGTTCTCATTAATTACCGTTTGTGAGGAACCGGTATTAGCACGTGCGTTTGCTGGAGACGAAAGCACAGTGGCGTAGGAGATTATGGGGTTAGCTGGGGGTAAAGTGACTTGCTTTAGATATATATTTTTGGCTTCCTTCATCGAGCATTTATTTCTGGTTTTTATAGTTAAAATTTCTTTAGCTTGCTTAAACCTTTTACACTCACTTGAGGATGACGGATGTGGCTCAGAACAATTGGCACACTTAACTCGAGTGCAGTCGTTTGGGTGATGGGGAGGAAAGGAGCATGTTACACATGTCGGACTATTTTTGCACCAGTTTGCGGTGTGCCCTAGCAATTGGCACGATCTGCACCTCATAGGGTTGGGAATGTACTCCCTAATCTTTACGGAGTGCCACGAAATATCTATTTTGCTGGGGAGTTTGTATGAGTCGAAGGACAGGAGAACAACCCCACTGGGAGTTGCCTTACCGTCAACTACTTTGTTGAATTTATGTATTGCAGTAACGCCTTGGTTGCTTAATTCTTTTACAATTTCCTCATCACTTACTTTATTGAGGTAAGGAGCATATATTGTTCCCTTTGTTGTGTTCAGCGAGGCATCAAATGAAAATTTGACGGAGCATACACCATGTAGTTGCGTAGTGGCCAGAAATTTTTGGGCAATTTTTATATCTTTTACTAGAAGCAGAAGGTTTCCGTCTCTAAGCTCAGATATGGAAATAACATCTTTGCTGATAATTTGTATGGCTTTGTGCACGGCAAAACATGAGAAGTCTGAAATTTTTTTATTAACATCATCACATGCTAGAATAAGAAATTTTGGGTCTGCCACAACGACGTTTGGTAGTTCGGGGAAAATATTAACAGGCGAACCATTAGAAAGTTTTTTCTTTTTGCGTGGGTAATCGTTTGCAAGCAGTGCAAAACGATTCACCCTACTAGCACTTGCCCCTAGGGGCATTTCACAATTTGAACAAACTCACCAAGCCTGAATAAAAAATATTCAGTGAATGACAAATATGAAGCAAAGCTTTACACTAATCAACGAATAGAGGCAAAAGAGAATAACGGAAATGAGACCGCACTGAAATCACTATAATAGCGAACTTAAAACGACCAAACACTTTGAGTGCTAGACGCTGACTGCACCTAAATATAAGATTACGGATTTCTTCTGCATGCACTGCCGTTATGCCGCCATGGCTTTGTGTTAACTTCGGTTTAAAGTAGGTTTTTTAACTTAAATATGTCAAACTAATGATTTGAAGCATTTCGATATCGATTGCTAAATGAGTATATACAAGAAAATCGACTTTATACCTTAATATAAGATTACGGAATTCTTCAAATGCACTGCCGTTATACCGTTATGGCTTTATATCAACTTCAGTTAGTTAAAGAAGGTTTATTAACTTAAATATGTTAAACCAGTTATTTGAAGCATTTCGATATCGATTGCTAAATGAAAATATACAAGAAAATCGACTTTATACCTAAATATAAGATTACGGAATTCTTCCAAATGTACTGTCGTTATGTCGCCATGGCTTTATATCACCTTCAATACGTTAAAGAAGCTTTATTAACTTAAATATGTTAAACTAATGAATTGAAGATTTTTGAAATCGATTGCTAAATGCATATATACAGCAAATTCGACTTAATACCTAAATATAAGATTCTAAATGCACTGCCGTTATGCAGTTATGGCTTCATGTTAACTTCTGTTCGTTAAAGAAGGTTTATTGACTTAAATGTGTTAAACTAATGATTTGAAGATTTTCGAAATCGATTGCTAAATGCATATATGCAAGAAAATCTTCTTTATACCTAAATATAAGATTACGGAATTCTTCCAAATGTACTGCCGTTATGCCGGCATGGCTTTATATCAACTTCAATATGTTAAAGAAGGTTTATTAACTTAAATATGTTAAACTAATGATTTGAAGCATTTCGATATCGATTGCTAAATGAGTATATACAAGAAAATCGACTATATACTTAAATATAAGATTACGGAATTCTTCCAAATGCACTGCCGTTATGCCGTTAAGACTTTTGTAGACTTTAGTAATATAAAGAAGGTTAATTAACTTAAATATGTTAAACTAATGATATGAAACATTTCGATATGGATTTCTAAATGTGTTTATACAACAAAATCGATTTTATACCTAAATATAAAATTACGGAATTCTTCTACATGCACTGCCGTTATGCCGCCATGGCTTCATGTCACCTTCGGTAGGTTAAAGAAGGTAATTTAACTTAAATATGTTAAACTAATGATTTGAAGCATTTCGATATTGATTGCTAAATGTGCTAATACAAGAAACTTGACTTTATACCTAAACATAGGATAACGGAATTCTTCCAAATGCACTGCCGTTATTCCGCCATGGCTTTATGTCAACTTCAGTTCGTTAAAGTAGGTTTGTTAACTTAAATATGTTAAACTTATGATTTGAAGCATTTCGATATCGATCTCTAAATGCATATATACAAGAAAATCGACTTTATACCTAAATATGTATAAGATTTCGGAATTCTTCCAAATTACTGTCGTTTTGGCGCCATGGCTTTATTTCACCTTCAATACGTTAAAGATGGTTAATTAACTTAAAAATGTTAAACTAATGATTTGAAGCATTTCGATATCGATTTCTAAATGCATATATACCAGAAAATCGACTTTATACCTTAATATAAGATTACGGAATTCTTCCAAATTACTGTCGTTATGGCGCTAAGGCTTTATTTCACCTTCAATACGTTAAAGATGGTTAATTAATTTTAATATGTTAAACTAATGATTTGAAGCATTTCGATATCGGTTGCTAAATGTGTATGTACAAGAACATCGACTTTATACCTAAATATAAGATTAGGGAATTCTTCTACATGCACTGCCGTTATGCCGCCATGGTTTGTATCAACTTCAATACGTTAAAGAAGGTAATTATTTTAAGTATGTTAAACTAATGGTTTGAAGCATTTCGATATCGACTGCTAAATGTGTAAATACAACAAAATCGACTTTATACCTAAATATAAAATTATAACATTACGGAGTTCTTCTAAATGCACTGCCGTTATACCGTTAAGGCTTTATGTAGACCTTATAAAGCTAAAAAATGTTTATTAACTTAATATGTTTAACTAATGATTTGAAGCATTTCGATATCGATTGCTAAATTTGCATATGCAAAAAAATCGAATTTAAACCTAAATATAAGCCGTTATGCCGCCATGGCTTTGTGTTAACTTCAGTGCGTTAAAGTAGGTTTGTTAACTTAAATATGTTAAATCAGTTATTTGAAGCAATTCGATATCGATAGCTTAATGCATATATACAAGAAAATCGACTTTATTCCTAAATATAAGATTACGGAATTCTTCCAAATGTACTGTCATTATACCACCATGGCTTTATATCAACTTCAATACGTTAAAAAAGGTTAATTAACTTAAATATGTTAAACTAATGATTTGAAGCATTTAGATGTCGATTGCTAAATGTGTATATACAAAAAAATCGAATTTATACCTAAATATAAGATTACGGATTTCTTCTACATGCACTGCCGTTATGCCGCCATGGCTTTGTGTTAACTTCAGTGCGTTAAAGTAGATTTGTTAACGTAAATATGTCAAACTAATGATTTGAAGCATTTCGATATCGATTGCTAAATGAGTATATAC
>JAPZAG010001510.1:0-30265 GCA_027475135.1 Bactrocera correcta | reverse complement strand
ACGTAATCTTATATTTAGGTATAAAGTCGATTTTCTTGTATATACTCATTTAGCAATCGATATCGAAATGCTTCAAATATAAGTTTAACATATTTAAGTTAACAAACCTTCTTTAACGAACTGAAGTTGGCATAAATCCATGGCGGCATAACGGCAGTGCATTTATAATAATTCCGTAATCTTACATTTAGGTATAAAGTCGATTTTCTTGTATATACACATTTAGCAATCGATATCGAAATGTTTCAAATCATTAGTTTAACATATTTATGTTAATTAACCTTCTTTATCTTACTGAAGTTTACATAAAGCCATAACGGTATAACGGCAGTGCATTTATAATAATTCCGTAATCTTCCATTTAGGTATAAAGTCGATTTTGTTGTATATACACATTTAGCAATCGATATCGAAATGCATCAAATCATTAGTTTAACATATTTAAGTAAATAAACCTTCTTTAACGAACTGAAGTTGGCATAAATCCATGGCGGCATAACGGCAGTGCACTTATAATAATTCCGTAATCTTAAATTTAGGTATAAAGTCGATTTTGTTGTATATACACATTTAGCAATCGATATCGAAATGCATCAAATCATTAGTTTAACATATTTAAGTTAATTAACCTTCTTTAACATATTGAAGTTTATATAAAGCCATGGCGGCATAACGACAGTACATTTGGAAGAATTCCGTAATCTTATATTTAGGTATAAAGTCGATTTTCTTGTATAAATGCTTTAAGCAATCGATATCGAAATGCCTCAAATCATAAGTTTAACATATTTAAGTTAATTAACCCTCTTTATCTTACTGAAGTCTACAAACACCTTAACGGCATAACGGCAAAGCATTTAGAAGAATTACGTAATCTTATATTTAGGTATAAAGTGGAGTTTCTTGTATATACTCATTTAGCAATCGATATCGAAATGCTTCAAATCATTAGTTTAACATATTTAAGTTAATAAACTTTCTTCAACGATCTGAAGTTGGCATATAGTCGTGGCGGCATAACGGCAGTGCATGTAGAAGAATTCCGTAATCTTATATTTAGGTATAAAGTCGATTTTCTTTTATATACACATTTAGCTATCGATATCGAAATGCTTCAAATCATTAGTTTAACATATTTAAGTTAATTATCCTTCTACAACATATTGAAGTTGATATAAAGCCATGGCGGCATAACGACAGTACATTTGGAAGTATTCCGTAATCTTATATTTAGGTATAAAGTCGATTTTCTTTTATATACACATTTAGGTATCGATATCGAAATGATTCAAATCATTATTTTAACATATTTAAGTTAATTAACCTTTTTTAACGTAATGGAGTTGATATAAAGCCATGGTGGTATAACGACAGTACATATGGAAGAATTCCGTGATCTTATATTTAAGTATAAAGTCGATTTTCTTGTATATACACATTTAGCATGCGATATCGAAATGCTCCAAATAACTGGTTTAACATATTTAAGTTAATAAAACTTCTTAAACGAACTGAAGTTAACATAAAGCCATAACGGAATAACGGCAGTGCATTTGGAAGAATTCCGTAATCTTATATTTAGGTATAAAGTCGATTTTGTTGTGTATATGCATTTAGCAATCGATATCGAAAATCTTCAAATCATTAGTTTAACATATTTAAGTTAATAAAGCTTCTTTAACGCACTGAAGTTAACATAAAGCCATGGCGGCATAACGGCAGTGCATTTAGAAGAATTCCGTGAGCTTATATTTAGGTATAAAGTCGATTTTGTTATATATACACATTTAGCAATCGATATCGAAATGCTTCAAATCATTAGTTTAACATATTTAAGTTAATTATCCTTCTATAACATATTGAAGTTGATATAAAGCCATAACGGAATAACGACAGTACATTTGGAAGAATTCCATAATCTTATTTTTAGGTAGAAAGTCGATTTTCTTGAATATATGCATTAAGCAATCGATTTCGAAATGCTTCAAATAACTAGTATAACATATCTAAGTTAATAAACCTTCTGAAGTTAACATAAAGCCATAACGGCAGTGCATTTAGAAGAATTCCGTAAGCTTATATTTAAGTATAAAGTCGATTTTCTTTTATATACTCATTTAGCAATCGATATCGAAATGCTTCAAATCATTAGTTTAACATATTTAAGTTAATTCTTCTTCTTCTTGCTTCTCTAACATATTGAAGTTGATATAAAGCCATGGCGGCATAACGACAGTACAATTGGAAGAATCCCGTAATCTTATATTCAGGTAGAAAGTCGATTTTCTTGTATATATGCATTAAGCAATCGATTTCGAAATGCTTCAAATAACTAGTGTAACATATCTAAGTTAATAAACCTTCTGAAGTTAACATAAAGCCATAACGGCATAACGGCATTGCATTTAGAAGAATTCCGTAATCTTATATTTAGGTATAAAGTCGATTTTCTCGTATATACTCATTTAGCAATCGATATCGAAATGCTTCAAATCATTAGTTTAACATATTTATGTTAGTTAAACTTCTTTAACGTATTGAAGTTGATATAAAGCCATGGCGGCATTTTCTTTTATATACACATTTAGATATCGATATCTAAATGCTTCAAATCATTATTTTAACATATTTAAGTTAATTAACTATTTTTAACGTATTGGAGTTGAAAAGGTGGAATAACGACAGTACATTTGGAAGAATTCCGTGATCTTATATTTAGGTATAAAGTCGATTTTCTTGTATATACTCATTTAGCAATCGATATCGAAAAGCTGCAAATAACTGGTTTAGCATATTTAAGTTAATTAACCTTCTTTGTCTTAATGAAGTTTACATAAAGCCTTAACGGCATAACGGCGGCATATTTATACGAATTCCGTTATCTTATATTTAGGTATAAAGTCGATTTTGTTGTACATACGCATTCAGCAATCGATATCGAAATGCTTCAAATCATTCGTTTAACATATTTAAGTTAATTAACCTTCTTTAACGTAATGAAGGTGATATAAAGCCATGGCGGCATAACGACAGTGCAGGTTGAAGAGTTCCGTAACCTTATATTTAGGTATATAGTCGATTTTATTGTATTAACACATTTAGCAATCGATATCGAAAATCTTCAAATCATTAGTTTAACATATTTATGTCAGTTAAACTTCTTTAACGTAATGAAGGTGATATAAAGCCATGGCGGCATAGCGACAGTGCATTTAGAAGAATTCCGTAATCTTATATTTAGGTATAAAGTCGATTTTCTTATATATACTCATTTAGCAATCGATATCGAAATGCTTCAAATAACTAGTGTAACATATCTAAGTTAATAAACCTTCTGAAGTTAACATAAAGCCATAACGGCATAACGACAGTACATTTGGAAGAATTCCGTTATCTTATATTTAGGTATAAAGTCGATTTTGTTGTACATACGCATTCAGCAATCGATATCGAAATGCTTCAAATCATTCGTTTAACATATTTAAGTTAATTAACCTTCTTTAACGTAATGAAGTTGATGTAAAGCCATGGCAGCATAACGACAATACATTTGGAAGAATTCCGTAGTCTTATATTTATGTTTAAAGTTGATTTTCTTGTATATACACATTTAGCAATCGATATCGAAATGATTCAAATCACTAGTTTAACATGTTTAAGTTAATAAACCTTCTTTAACGAACGGAAGTTTGCTTAAAGCCATGGCGGCATAACGGCAGTGCATTTAGAAGAATTCCGTAATCTTATATTTAGGTATAAAGTCGATTTTGTTGTATATACGCATTTAGCAATCGATATCGAAATGCTTCAAATCATTAGTTTAACATATTTAAGTTAATTAACCTTCCTTAACGTATTGAAGTTGATATAAAGCCATGGCGGCATAACGACAGTAGATTTGGAAGAAACCCGTAATCTTGTATTTAGGTATAAAGTCGATTTTGTTGTATATACACATTAAGCAATCGATATCGAAATGCTTCAAATCATTATTTTAACATATTTAAGTTAATTAACCTTCTTTATCTTACTGAAGTTTACATAACGCCGAAACGGTATAACGGCAGTGCATTTGGAAGAATTTCGTGATCTTATATTCAGGTAAAAAGTCGATTTTCTTGTATATACACATTTATCTATCGATATCGAAATTCTTCAAATGATTCGTTTAACATATTTAAGTTAGTTAACCTTCTTTAGCGATCTGAAGTTGGCATATAGCCATGGCGGCATAACGGCAGTGCATGAAGAAGAATTCCGTAATCTTATATTTAGGTATAAAGTCGATTTTCTTGTATATTCACATTTAGCTAACGATATCGAAATGCTTCATATCATTAGTTTAACATATTAAGTTAATAAACGCTTTTTAGCTTACTAAAGTCTACATAAAGCCTTAACGGTATAACGGCAGTGCATTTAGAAGAATTCCGTAAAGTTACAATTTTATATTTAGGTATAAAGTGGATTTTCTTGTATTTACACATTTAGCAATCGATATCGAAATGCTTCAGATAACTGGTTTAGCATATTTAAGTTAATTAACCTTCTTTATCTTACTGAAGTTTACGGCAGTATATTTATATGAATTCCGTAATCTTATATTTAGGTATAAAGTCGATTTTGTTGTATATACGCATTTAGCAATCGATATCGAAATGCTTCAAATCATTAGTTTAACATATTTAAGTTAATTAACCTTCTTTAACGTATTGAAGTTGATATAATGCCATGGCGGCATAACGGCAGTACATTTGGAAGAATTCCGTAGTCTTATATTTACGTAAAAAGTCGATTTTCTTGTATATACACATTTAGCGATCGATATCGAGATGCTTCAACTCATTAGTTTAACATATTTATTTTAATAAACCTCCTTTAACGATCTGAAGTTGACATATAGCCTAGGCGGCATAACAGCAGTGCATTTAGAAGAATTCAGTTATCTTATATTTAGGTATAAAGTCGATTTTGTTGTACATACATATTCAGCAATCAATAACGAGATGCTTCAACTCATTAGTTAAACACATTTAAGTTAATAAACCTTCTTTAACGAACTGAAGTTGGCATAAAGATATGGCGGCATAACGGCAGTGCAAGTAGAAGAATTCCGTTATCTTATATTTAGGTATAAAGTCGATTTTCTTGTATTTACACATTTAGCAATCGATTTCGAAATGCATCAAAAACTGGTTTAGCATATTTAAGTTAATTAACCTTCTTTATCTTACTGAAGTTTACATAAAGCAATAACGGCATAACGGCAGTATATTTATATGAATTCCGTTATCTTATATTTAAGTATAAAGTCGATTTTGTTGTACATACACATTTAGCAATCGATATCGAAATGCTTCAAATCATTAGTTTAACATATTAAAGTTAATTAACCTTCTTTACCGTAATGAAGGTGGTATAAAGCCATGGCTGCTTAACGACAGTGCAATTAGAAGAATTCCGTAATCTTATATTTAGGTATAGAGTCGATTTTGCTTTAAATCATTAGTTTAACATATTAAAGTTAATTAACCTTCTTTATCTTCCTGAAGTTTACATAAAGCCAGAACGGTATAACGGCAGTGCATTTGGAAGAATTTCGTAATCTTACATTTAGGTAAAAAGTCGACTTTCTTGTATATACTCAATTAGCAATCGATGTCGAAATGCTTCAAATCAATCGATTAACATATTTAAGTTAGTTAACCTTCTTTAACGTAATGAAGGTGATATAAAGCCATGGCGCCATAACGACAGTGCATTTAGAAGAATTCCGTAATCTTATATTTAGGTGTAAAGTCGATTTTGTTGTATATACGCATTTAGCAATCGATATCGAAATGCTTCAAATCATTCGTTTAACATATTTAAGTTAGTTAACCTTCTTTAACGTAATGAAGGTGATAAAAAGCCATGGCGGCATAACGACAGTGCATTTAGAAGAATTCCGTAATCTTATATTTAGGTGTAAAGTCGATTTTGTTGTATATACGCATTTGGCAATCGATATCGTAATGCTTCAAATCATTCGTTTAACATATTTAAGTAAGTTAACCTTCTTTAAAGTAATGAAGGTGATATAAAGCCATGGCGACATAACGACAGTGCATTTAGAAGAATTCCGTAATCTTATATTTAGGTATTAAACCGATTTTCTTGTATTTACACATTTAGCAATCGATATCGAAATGCATCAAAAACTGGTTTAGCATATTTAAGTTAATCAACATTCTTTATCTTACTGAAGTTTACATAAAGCAATAACGGCATAACGGCAGTATATTTATATGAATTCCGTTATCTTATATTTAAGTATAAAGTCGATTTTGTTGTACATACACATTTAGCAATCGATATCGAAATGCTTCAAATCATTCGTTTAACATATTTAAGTTAGTTAACCTTCTTTAACGTAATGAAGGTGATATAAAGCCATGGCGGCATAACGACAGTGCATTTAGAAGAATTCCGTAATCTTATATTTAGGTGTAAAGTCGATTTTGTTGTACATACGCATTTGGCAATCGATATCGAAATGCTTTAAATCATTAGTTTAACATATTTAAGTTAATTAACCTTCTTTATCTTCCTGAAGTTTACATAAAGCCAAAACGGTATAACGGCAGTGCACTTGGAAGAATTCCGTAATCTTATATTTAGGTATAAAGTCGATTTTGTTGTATATACGCATCTAGCAATCGATATCGAAATGCTTCAAATCATTAGTTTAACATATTTAAGGGAATTAACCTTCTTTACCGTATAGAAGTTGATATAAAGCCATGGCGGCATAACGACATTAGATTTGGAAGAATTCCGTAATCTTATATTTAGGTATAAGGTCGATTTTGTTGTATATAAATCGATATCAAAATGCTTTAAATCATTAGTTTAGCACATTTAAGTTAATTAACCCTCTTTATCTTACTGAAGTCTACAAACATCCATAACGGCATAACGGCAAAGCATTTAAAAGAATTCCGTAATCTTATATTTAGGTATAAAGTCGATTTTCTTGTATATACTCGTTTAGAAATCGATTTCGAAAATCTTCAAATCATTAGTTTAACATATTTAAGTTAATAAAGCTTCCTTAACGCACTGAAGTTAACACGAAGCCTTGGCGGTATAACGGCAGTTCATGTAGAAGAATTCCGTAATTTTATATTTATATATAAAGTCGATTTTCTTGTATACACACATTAAGCAATCGATAACGAAATGCCCCAAATCATTAGTTTAACATATTCAAGTTAATTAACCCTCTTTATCTTACTGAAGTCTACAGACGCCTTAATGGCATAACGGCAAAGCATTTAGAAGAATTCCGTAATCTTATATTTAGGTATAAAGTCGATTTTGTTGTTTATATGCATTTAGCAATCGATTTCGAAATGCTTCAAATCATTAGTTTAACATATTTAAGTTAATTAACCCCCTTTATCTTACTGAAGTCTACAAACGCCTTAACAGCATAACGGCAAAGCATTCCGTAATCTTATATTTAGGTATAAAGTCGTTTTTTTTGTGTATATGCATTTAGCAATCGATTTCGAAAATCTTCAAATCATTAGTTTAACATATTTAAGTTAATAAAGCTTCTTTAACGCACTGAAGTTAACATAAAGCCATGGCGGCATAACGGCAGTGCATTTGGAAGAATTCCGTAAGCTTATATTTAGGTATAAAGTCGATTTTGTTGTATATACACATTTAGCAATTGATATCTAAATGCTTCAAATCATTAGTTTAACATATTTAAGTTAATTAACCCCCTTTACCTTACTGAAGTCTACAAACGCCTTAACGGCATAACGGCAGTGCATGTAGAAGAATTCCGCTATCATATATTTAGATATAAAGTCGATTTTCTTGTAATCATTAGTTTAATATATTTAAGTTAATTAACCCTCTCTATCTTACTGAAGTCTATAAACGCCTTAACGGCATAACGGCAAAGCATTTAGAAGAATAACGTAATCTTATGTTTAGGTATAAAGTCGATTTTGTTGTTTATATGCATTTAGCAATCGATTTCGAAAATCTTCAAATCATTAGTTTAACATATTTAAGTTAATAAAGCTTCTTTAACGCACTGAAGTTAACACAAAGCAATGGCGGCAAAACGGCGGTTCATGTAGAAGAATTCCGTAATCTTATAATTAGGTATAAAGTCGATTTTCTTGTATATACACATTTAGCAATCGATATCGAAATGCCTCAAATCATTAGTTTAACATATTTAAGTCAATTAACCCCCTTTATCTTACTGAAGTCTACAAACGCCCTAACGGCAAAACGGCAAAGCATTTAGAAGAATTACGTAATCTTATATTTAGGTATAAAGTCGATTTTCTTGTATATACTCATTTAGCAATCGAAATCGAAATGCTTCAAATCATTAGTTTAACATATTTAAGTTAATTAACATTCTTTATCTTACTGAAGTCTACAAACATCCTAACGGCAAAACATTTAGAAGAATTCCGTAGGCTTATATTTAGGTATAAGGTCGATTTTCTTGTATATGCTCATTTAGCAATCGATATAGAAATGCTTCAAATCATTAGTTTAACATATTTAAGTTAATTAACCCTCTTTATCTTACTGAAGTCTACAAACGCTTTAACGGCATAACGGCAAAGCATTAAGAAGAATTACGTAATCCTATATTTAGGTATAAAGTCGATTTTGTTGTTTATACACATTTAGCAATCGATATCAAAATGCTTCAAATCATTAGTTTAACATATTTATGCTAATTAACCCTCTTTATCTTACTAAAGTCTACAAACGCCTTAACGGCAAAGCATTTAGAAGAATTACGTAATCTTATATTTAGGTTTAAAGTCGATTTTTTTGTATACAGTCATTTAGCAATCGATATCGAAATGCTTCAAATCATTAGTTTGACATATTTAAGTTAACAAACCTACTTTAACGCACTGAAGTTAACACAAGGCCATGGCCGCATAACGGCAGTGCATGTAGAAGAATTCCGTTATCATATATTTAGGTATAAAGTCGATTTTCTTGTATATACACATTTAGCAATCGATATCGAAATGCCTCAAATCATTAGTTTAACATATTTAAGTTAATTAATCCTCTTTATCTTACTGAAGTTTACAAACGCCTTAACGGCCTAACGGCAAAGCATTTAGAAGAATTACGTAATCTTATATTTAGGTATAAAGTCGATTTCCTTGTATATACTCACTTAGCAATCGATATCGAAATGCTTCAAATATAAATTTAACATATTTAAGTTAACAAACCTACTTTAACGCACTGAAGTTAACACAAAGACATGGCGGCATAAAGGCAGTGCATGTAGAAGAATGCCGTAATCTTATATTTAGGTATAAAGTCGATTTTCTTGCATATACACATTTAGCAATCGATATCGAAATGCCTCAAATCATTAGTTTAACATATTTAAGTTAATTAACCCCCTTTATCTTACTGAAGTCTACAAACTCCTTAACGGCATAACGGCAGTGCATGTAGAAGAAGTCCGTTATCATATATTTAGGTATAAAGTCGATTTTCTTGTATATACACATTTAGCAATCGATATCGAAATGCCTCAAATCATTAGTTAAACATATTTAAGTTAATTAACCCTCTTTATCTTACTGAAGTCTACAAACATCTTAACGGTATAACGGCAAAGCATTTAGAAGAATTACGTAATCTTATATTTAGGTATAAAGTCCATTTTCTTGTATATACTAATTTAGCAATCGAAATCGAAATGCTTCAAATCATTAGTTTAACATATTTAAGTTAACTAACCCTCTGTATCTTACTGAAGTCTACAAACATCTTAACGGTATAACGGCAAATCATTTAGAAGAACTACGTAATCTTATATTTAGGTATAAAGTCGATTTTCTTGTATATACTCATTTCGCAATCGAAATCGAAATGCTTCAAATCATTAGTTTAACATATTTAAGTTAACTAACCCTCTGTATCTTACTGAAGTCTACAAACATCTTAACGGAATAACGGCAGTGCATTTGGAAGAATTCCGTAATCTTATATTTAGGTATAAAGTCGATTTTGTTGTGTATATGCATTTAGCAATCGATTTCGAAAATCTTCAAATCATTAGTTTAACATATTTAAGTTAACTAACCCTCTGTATCTTACTGAAGTCTACAAACATCTTAACGGAATAACGGCAGTGCATTTGGAAGTATTCCGTAATCTTATATTTAGGTATAAAGTCGATTTTCTTTTATATACACATTTAGATATCGATATCTAAATGCTTCAAATCATTATTTTAACATATTTAAGTTAATTAACCTTTTTTAACGTATTGGAGGTGATATAAAGCCATGGTGGTATAACGACAGTACATTTGGAAGAATTCCGTGATCTTATATTTAGGTATAAATTCGATTTTCTTGTATATATGCATTAAGCAATCGAAATGCTTCAAATAACTGGTTTAACATATTTAAGTTAATAAACCTTCTTAAACGAACTGAAGTTGATATAAAGCCATGGCGGCATAACGACAGTACATTTGGAAGAATTCCGTAATCTTACATTTAGGTATAAAGTCGATTTTCTTGTATATATGCATTAAGCAATCGATATCGAAGTGCTTCAAATAACTGGTTTAACATATATAAGTTAATAAACTTTCTTTAACTAACTGAAGTCTACAAACGCCTTAGCGGCATAACGGCAGTGCATTTCGAAGAATTCCGTTATCATATATTTAGGTATAAAGTCGATTTTCTTGTATATACACATTTAGCAATCGATATCGAAATGCCTCAAATCATTAGTTTAACATATTTAAGTTAATTAACCCTCTTTATCTTACTGAAGTCTACAAACGCCTTAACGGCATAACGGCAAAGCGTTTAGAAGTATTACGTAATCTTATATTTAGGTATAAAGTCGATTTTGTTGTATATACACATTTAGCAACCGATATCGAAATGCTTCAAATCATTAGTTTAACATATTTATGTTAATTATCTTTCTATAACATATTGAAGTTGATTTAAAGCCATGGCGGCATAACGACAGTACATTTGGAAGAATTCCGTAATCTTATATTTAGGTAGAAAGTCGATTTTCTTGTATATTTGCATTAAGCAATCGATATCGAAATGCTTCGAATCATTAGTTTAACATATTTAAGTTAATAAACCTTCTTTAACTAACTGAAGTTGATATAAAGCCATATCTACATAACGGCAGTGCATTTAGAAGAATTCCGTAATCTTATATTTAGGTATAAAGTCGATTTTCTTGTATATTTGCATTAAGCAATCGATATCGAAATGCTTCAAATAACTGGCTTAACATATATAAGTTAATAAACCTTCTTTAACTAACTGAAGTTAACATAAAGCCATGGCGGAATAACGGCAGTGCATTTGGAAGAATTCCGTTTTCCTATGTTTAGGTATAAAGTCAAGTTTCTTGTATTAGCACATTTAGCAAACGATATCGAAATGCTTCAAATCATTAGTTTAACATATTTAAGGTGAATTACTTTCTTTAACCTACCGAAGGTGACATGAAGCCATGGCAGCATAACGGCAGTGCATGTAGAAAAATTCCGTAACTTTATATTTAGGTATAAAATCCATTTTTTTGTATAAACAGATTTAGCAATGGATATCGAAATGCTTCAAATCATAAGTTTAACATGTTTAAGTTAATTAACCCTCTTTATCTTACTTAAGACTACATAAAGCCTTAACGTTATAACTGTAGTGCATTTAAGAATTCCGTAAACTCGTATTTAGCTATAAATTCGATTTTCTTGAATAGACACATTCAGCAAGCGATATCGGAATGTTTCAAATCATTAGTTTAACATATTTAAGTTAATATACCTTCTTTAACAATCTGAAGTGGGCATACAGCCATGGAGGCATAACGGCAGTGCATGTAGAAGAATTCCATAATCTTATATTTAGGTATAAAGTCGATTTTCTTGTATATACATATTTAGCTATCGATATCGAAATGCTTCAAATCATTAGTTTAACATATTAAGTTAATAAACATTTTTAGCTTACTGAAGTCTATATAAAGCCTTAACGATATAACGGCAGTGCATTTAGAAGAATTCCGTAATGTTATAATTTTAGCTGATGGCTTAACCGCTAGTGCTATATATATATATATTAATTGTAATTTGTATTCAATTAATAATAGTAATAATAATAATAATAATAATAATAATAATAATAATAATAATAATAATAATAATAATAATAATAATAATAATAATAATAATAATAATAATAATATAATTTTAAATTTAGGTGTAAAGCCGATTTTCTTGCATTTACACATTTAGCAGTCGATATCAAAATGCTTCAAATCATTAGTTTAACATTTTTAAGTTAAGTATCCTTCTTTACCGTATTGAAGTTGACATAAAGCCATGGCGGCATAACGACAGTACATTTGGAAGAAATCCGTAATTTTATATTTAGGTATAAAGTCGATTTTCTTGTATATACACATTTATCAATCGATATCGAAATGCTTCAAATCATTAGTTTAAGATATTTAAGTTAATAACCCTTCTTTAACTCACTGAAGTCTACATAAAGCCATGGCGGCAAAACGGCAGTGCATTTAGAAGAATTCCGTTATCTTATATTTAGGTATAAATTCGATTTTCTTGTATATACACATTTAGCAATCTATATCGAAATGCCTCAAATCATAAGTTTAACATGTTTAAGCTAATAAACCTTCTTTAACGCACTGAAGTCTACATAAAGCCTTAAGGGTATAACTGCACTGCATTTGGAAGAATTCCGTAATCTTATATTTAGGAATAAAGTCGATTTTCTTGTATATACGCATTTAGCAATCGATATCGAAATGCTTCAAATAACTGGTTTAGCATATTTGGGTTAATTAAACTTCTTTATCATACTGAAGTTTAAATAAAGCCATAACGGCATAACGGCAGTATATTTGGGTGAATTCCGTAATCTTTTATTTACGTATAAAATCGATTTTCTTGTATATACACATTTAGCAATCGATATCGAAATGCTTCAACTCATTAGTTTAACATATTTAAGTTAATAAACCTTCTTTAAGGATCTGAAGTTGGCATAACGGCAGTGGATGTAGAAGGATTCCGTAATCTTATATTTAGGTACAAAGTCGATTTTCTTGTATATTCACATTGAGCTATCGATATCGAAATGCTTCAAATCATTTGTTTAACATTATAAGTTAATAAACATTTTTTAGCTTACTGAATTCTAAATAAAGCCATAACGGCATAACGGCAGTGCATTTAGAAGAATTCCGTTATCTTATATTTAGGTATAAATTCGATTTTCTTGTATATACTCATTTAGCAATCGATATCGAAATGCTTCAAATCATTAGTTTAACATATTTAAGTTAATAAACCTTCTTTAACGACGGAAGTTAACATAAAGCCATGACGGCATAACGGCAGTGCATGTAGAAGAATTCCGTAATCTTATATTTAGGTATAAAGTCGATTTTCTTGTATATACACATTTAGCAATCGATATCGAAATGCTCAAATCATTGGTTTATCATATTTAAGTTAATTTAACCTTCTTTATCGTACTGAAGTTTACATAAAGCCATAACGGCATAACGGCAGTGCATTTGGAAGAATTCCGTAATCTTATATTTAGGTATAAAGTCGATTTTCTTGTATATACACATTTAGCAATCGATATCGAAATGCTTCAACTCATTAGTTTAACATATTTAAGTTAATAAACCTTCTTTTCAACTGAAGTCTGCATAAAGCTTGGCATAACGGCAGTGCATGTAGAAGAATTCCGTTATCTTATATTTAGGTATAAATTCGATTTTCTTGTATATACACATTTAGCAATCGATATCGAAATGCTTCAAATCATTAGTTTAACATATTTAAGTTAATTAACCTTTTTTATCTTACTGAAGTTTACATAAAGCCTTAACGGCATAACGGCAGTGCATTTGGAAGAATTCCGTTATCTTATATTTATGTATAAAGTCGATTTTCTTGTATATACTATTTAGCAATCGATATCGAAATGCTTCAACTCATTAGTTTAACATATTTAAGTTAATAAACCTTCTTTACGAACTGAAGTTACATAAAGCCATGACGGCATAACGGCAGTGCATTTAGAAGAATTCCGTTATCTTATATTTAGGTATAAAGTCGATTTTTTGTATATACACATTTAGCAATCGATATCGAAATGCTTCAATCATTAGTTTAACATATTTAAGTTAATTAACCTTTTTTAAATCTTACTGAAGTTTACATAAAGCCATAACGGCATAACGGCAGTGCATTTGGAAGAATTCCGTAATCTTATATTTAGGTATAAAGTCGATTTTCTTGTATATACACATTTAGCAATCGATATCGAAATGCTTCAAATCATTAGTTTAACATATTTAAGTTAATTAACCTTCTTTATCGATCTGAAGTTTGCATAAAGCCATGCGGCATAACGGCAGTGCATTTAGAAGAATTCCGTTATCTTATATTTAGGTATAAAGTCGATTTTCTTTTATACACATTTACAATCGATATCGAAATGCTTCAAATCATTAGTTTAACATATTTAAGTTAATTAACCTTCTTTATCTTACTGAAGTTTACATAAAGCCTTAACGGCATAACGGCAGTGCATTTAGAAGAATTCCGTTATCTTATATTTAGGTATAAATCGATTTTCTTGTATATAACATTTAGCAATCATATCGAAATGCTTCAACTCATTAGTTTAACATATTTAAGTTAATAAACCTTCTTTACGAACTGAAGTTGCATAAAGCCATGACGGCATAACGGCAGTGCATGTAGAAGAATTCCGTTATCTTATATTTAGGTATAAATTTCGATTTTCTTGTATATACACATTTAGCAATCGATATCGAAATGCTTCAAATCATTAGTTTACATATTTAAGTTAATTAACCTTCTTTATCTTCTGAAGTTTACATAAAGCCATAACGGCATAACGGCAGTGCATTTAGAAGAATTACGTAATCTTATATTTAGGTATAAAGTCGATTTTCTTGTATATACACATTTAGCAATCGATATCGAAATGCTTCAAATCATTAGTTTAACATATTTAAGTTAATAAACCTTCTTTAACGCACTGAAGTTGCATAAAGCCATGACGGCATAACGGCAGTGCATTTAGAAGAATTCCGTAATCTTATATTTAGGTATAAAGTCGATTTTGTTGTATATACACATTTAGCAATCGATATCGAAATGCTTCAAATCATTAGTTTACAATATTTAAGTTAATTAAACATCTTTATTTTACTGAAGTCTACAAAAGCCTTAACGGCATAACGGCAGTGCATTTAGAAGAATTCCGTAATCTTATATTTAGGTATAAAGTCGATTTTGTTGTATATAGACATTTAGCAATCGATATCGAAATGCTTCAAATCATTAGTTTACATATTTAAGTTAATTAAACATCTTTATTTTACTGAAGTCTACAAAAGCCTTAACGGCATAACGGCAGTGCATTTAGAAGAATTCCGTAATCTTATATTTAGGTATAAAGTCGATTTTCTTGTATATAGACATTTAGCAATCGATATCGAAATGCTCAAATCATTAGTTTACATATTTAAGTTAATTAACCTTTTTATCTTACTGAAGTTTACATAAAGCCATAACGGATAACGGCAGTGCATTTGGAAGAATTCCGTAATTTATATTTAGGTTAAAGTCGATTTTCTTGTATATAAATTTGCAATCGATATCGAGATGCTTCAATCATTAGTTTAACATTTTAAGTTAATAAACCTTCTTTTACGACTGAAGTTCATAAAGCCATGGCGGCATAACGGCAGTGCATTTAGAAGAATTCCGTAATCTTATATTTAGGTATAAAGTCGATTTTGTTGTATATACTCATTTAGCAATCGATGTCGAAATGCTTCAAATCATTAGTTTACAATATTTAAGTTAATTAAACATCTTTATTTTACTGAAGTCTACAAAAGCCTTAACGGCATAACGGCAGTGCATTTAGAAGAATTCCGTAATCTTATATTTAGGTATAAAGTCGATTTTGTTGTATATAGCCATTTAGCAATCGATATCGAAATGCTTCAAATCATTAGTTTACTATATTTAAGTTATTTAAACATCTTTATTTTACTGAAGTCTACAAAAGCCTTAACGGCATAACGGCAGTGCATTTAGAAGAATTCCGTAATCTTATATTTAGGTATAAAGTCGATTTTGTTGTATATAGACATTTAGCAATCGATATCGAAATGCCATATAACTGGTTTAGCATATTTAGGTTATTTACCCCCTCTATCTTACTGAAGTTTACATAAAGCCATAACGGCATAACGGCAGTATGTTTGGGTGAATTCCGTAATCTTTTATTTAGGTATAAAATCGATTTTCTTGTACATACATATTTAGTAATCAATACCGAAATGCTTCAAATCAATCGATTAGCATATTTAATTAAATTAACCTTCTTTTACGTACTGAAATTTATATAAAGCCATAACGACATAACGGCAGTGTATTTCGAAGAATTCTGTAATCTTATATTTAGATATAAAGCCGAATTTGTTGTATATACGCATTTAGCAATCGATATCGAAATTCTTCAAATCATTAGTTTAACATATTTAAAATAATTAACCTTCTCTAACCTAATGAAAAATGATATAAGCCATGGCGGCCTAACGACAGTGCATTTAGAAGAATTCCGTAATCTTATACTTAGGTATAAATTCGATTTTATGGTATATACACATTTTGCAGTCGATATCAAAATGCTTCAAATAACTGGTTTAGCATATTCAAGTTAATTAACCTTCTTTATCTTACTGAAGTCTACATAAAGCCATAACGACATAACGGCAGTATATGTGGCAGAATTCCGTAATCTTATATTTAGGTATAAAGTAGATTTTTTTGTATATACAAATTTAGCTATCGATAACTAAAATGCTTCAAATCATTAGTTTAACATATTTAAGTTAATTAACCTTCTTTATCTTACTGAAGTTTATATAAAGCCATAACGGCATAACGGCAGTGTATTTCGAAGAATTCTGTAATCTTATATTTAGATATAAAGCCGAATTTGTTGTATATACGCATTTAGAAATCGATATCGAAATTCTTCAAATCATTAGTTTAACATATTTAAAATAAATAACCTTCTTTAACGTAATGAAGGTGATATAAAGCCATGGCGGCCTAACAACTGTGCATTTAGAAGAATTCCGTAATCTTATGTTTAGGTATAAATTCGATTTTGTTGTATATACGCATTTAGCAATAGATATCGAAATGCTTCAAAAAACTGGTTTAGCATATGTAGGTAAATTAACCTTCTTTATCTTACTGAAGTTTACATAAAGCCATAACGGCAGTATATTTGGGTGAATTCCGTAAGCTTTTATTAAGGTATAAACTCGATTTTCTTGTACATACACATTTAGCAATCGATATCGAAATGCTCAAGTCATTAGTTTAACATATTTGAGTAAATTAACCTTCTTTAACGTACTGAAATTTATATAAAGCCATAACAGCAGAACGGCAGTGCATTTAGAAGAATTCCGTTATCTTATATTTAGGTATAAAGTCGATTTTCTTGTATATACGCAATTAGCAATCGATATCGACGTGCTTAAAATCATTAGATTAACATATTAAAGTTAATAAACCTTCTTTAACGCACTGAAGTCTTCATAAAGCCTTAGCAGTATAACTGCAGTGCATTTAGAAGAATTCCGTAATCTTATATTTAGGTATAAATTCGATTTTGTTGTATATACATTTAGCAATCGATATCGAAATGCTTCAAATCATTGAGTTTAATATATTTAAGTTAATTAACCTTCTTTATCTTACTGAAGTTAACATAAAGCCATGGCGGCATAACGGCAGTGCATTTAGAAGAATTCCGTAAGCTTATATTTAGGTATAAAGTCGATTTTGTTGTATATAGACATTTAGCAATCGATATCGAAATGCTTCAAATCATTAGTTTAAAAATATTTAAGTTAATTAAACATCTTTATTTTACTGAAGTCTACAAAAGCCTTAACGGCATAACGGCAGTGCATTTAGAAGAATTCCGTAATCTTATATTTAGGTATAAAGTCGATTTTGTTGTATATACCATTTAGCAATCGATATCGAAATGCTTCAAATCATTATTTTAAACATATTTAATTTAAATTTAAACCCTTTCTTTATTTTACTGAAGTCTACAAAAGCCTTAGCGGCATAACGGCAGTGCATTTAGAAGAATTCCGTAATCTTATATTTAGGTATAAAGTCGATTTTCTTGTATATATACATTTAGAAAGTCGATATCGAAATGCTTCAAATCATTAGTTTAACATATTTAAGTTAATTAACCCTCTCTGGCTTACTGTAGTCTACATAAAGCCTTAACGGCATAACGGCAGTGCATTTAGAAGAATTTCGTTATCTTACATTTAGGTATAAATTTGATTTTCTTGTATGTACACCTTTAGCAAGCGATATGGAAATGCTTCAAATCATGAGCTTAACATATTTAAGATAATTAACCCTCTTTATCTTACTGAAGTCTACAAAAGCCTTAACGGCATAACGGCAGTGCATTTAGAAGAATTCCGTAATCCTCTATTTAGGTATAAAGTCAATTTTTTTTGTATATACTCATTTAGCAATCCATATCGAAATGCTTCGAATCATTAGTTTAACATATTTAAGTTAACTAACTCTCTTTATCTTACTGAAGTCAACAAAAGCCTTAACGGCATAACGGCAGTGCATTTCGAAGAATTCCGTAATCTTATATTTAGGTATAAAGTCGATTTTCTTGTATATACTCTTTAGCAATCGATATCGAAATGCTTCAAACCATTGGTTTAACATATTTAAAATAATAAACCTTCTTTAGCGTAATGAAGGTGTAATAAAGCCATGGCGGAACAACGACAGTACCTGTGGAAGAATTCCGTAATCTTATATTTAGGTATAAAGTCGATTTTCTTGTATATATACATTTCGCAATCGATATCGAAATGCTTCAAATCATGAGCTTAACATATTTAAGATAATTAACCCTCTTTATCTTACTGAAGTCTACAAAAGCCTTAACGGCATAACGGCAGTGCATTTAGAAGAATTCCGTAATCTTATATTTAGGTATTAAGTCGATTTTGTTGTATATACGCACTTAGCAATCCATATCGAAATGCTTCGAATCATTAGTTTAATATATTTAAGTTAACAAACTCTCTTTATCTTACTGAAGTCAACAAAAGCCTTAACGGCATAACGGCAGTGCATTTCGAAGAATTCCGTATTCTTATATTTAGGTATAAAGTCGATTTTCTTGTATATACTCTTTAGCAATCGATATCGAAATGCTTCAAATCATTAGTTTAACATATTTAAGTAAATTAATCCTCTTTTTCTTACTGAAGTCCACAAAAGCCTTAACGCCATAACGGCAGTGCATTTAGAAGAATTACGTAGTCTTATACTTAGGTATGAATTCGATTTTCTTGTATATACTCATTTAGTAGTCGATATCGAAATGCTTCAAATCATTAGTGTAACATATTTAAGTTAATAAACCTTCATTAACGTATTGAAGGTGATACAAAGCCATGGCGGCATAACGACAGTACACTTCGAAGAATTCCCTCGTTAACCTTATATTTAGGTATAAAGTCGATTTTCTTGTATATACACATTTTGCAATCGATATCGAAATGCTTCAAATCTTTAGTTTAACATATTTAAGTAAACGAATACTCTTTTTCTTACTGAGGTCTACAAAAGCCTTAACGGCATAACGGCAGTGCATTTGGGAGAGTTCCGTAATCTTATATTTAGTTATTAAGTCGATTTGGTTGTATATACGCATTAAGCAATCGACATCGAAGTGCTTCAAATCATGAGTTTAACATAGTTAAGATAATTAACCCTCTTTATCTTACTGAAGTCTACAAAAGCCTTAACGGCATAACGGCAGTGCATTTCGAAGAATTCCGTAATCTTATATTTAGGTATAAAGTCGATTTTCTTGTATATACACATTTAGCTATCGATATCGAAATGCTTCAAATCATAAGTTTAACATATTAAGTTAATAAAAATTTTTTTGCTTACTGAAGTCTACATAAAGCCTTAACGGTATAACGGCAGTGCATTTAGAAGAATTCCGTAATGTTATAATTTTATATTTAGGTATAAAGTCGATTTTCTTGTATTTACACATTTAGCAATCCATATCGAAATGCTTCAAACAATTAGTTTAACATATTTAAAATAATTAACCTTCTTTAACGTATTGAAGGTGATATAAAGCCATGGCGGCATAACGACAGTACATGTGGAAGAATTCCGTAATCTTATATTTGGGTATAAAGTCTATTTTCTTGTATATACACATTTTGCAATCGATATCAAAATGCTTTAAATAACTGGTTTAGCATATTTAAGTTAATTAACCTTCTTTATCTTACTAAAGTTTACATAAAGCCATAACGACATAACGGCAGTATATGTGGCAGAATTCCGTAATCTTATATACAGGTATAAAGTCAATTTTGTTGTACATACACATTAAGCAATCGATATCGAAATGCTTCAAATCCTTAATTTAACATATTTAAGTTAATTAATCTTCTTTACCGTAATGAAGGTTATATAAAGCCATGGCGGCATAACGACAGTGCATGTAGAAGAATTCCGTAATCTTATATTTAGGTATATAGTCGATTTTTTTGTATTTACACATTTAGCAATCGATATCGAAAATCTTCAAATCATTAGTTTAACATATTTAAGACAATTAACCCTCTTTATCTTACTGAAGTCTACAAAAGCCTTAACGGCATAACGGCAGTGCATTTAGAAGAATTCCGTAATCTTATATTTAGGTATAAAGCCGATTTTCTTGTATATACTCATTTAACAATCGATATCGAAATGCTTCAAATCCTTAATTTAACATATTTAAGTTAATTAACCTTCTTTAACGTAATGAAGGTGATATAAAGCCATGGCGGCATAACGACAGTGCATTTAGAAGAATTTCGTAATCTTATATTTAGGTATAAAGTCGATTTTCTTGTATTTACACATTTAGCAATCGATATCGAAATGCTTCAAACCATTAGTTCAACATATTTAAAATAATTAACCTTCTTTATCTTACTGAAGTTTACATAAAGCCATAACGACATAACGGCAGTATATGTGGCAGAATTCCGTAATCTTATATTCAGGTATAAAGTCGATTTTGTTGTACATACACATTTAGCAATCGATATCGAAATGCTTCGAAACATTAGTTTAACATATTTAAGTTAATTAACCTTCTTTACCGTAATGAAGGTTATATAAAGCCATGGCGGCATAACGACAGTGCATGTAGAGGAATTCTGTAATCTAATATTTAGGTATATAATCGATTTTCTTGTATCTACACATTTAGCAATCGATATCGAAAATCTTTAAATCATTAGTTTAACATATTTAAGTTAGTTAACCTTCTTTAACGTAATGAAGGTGATATAAAGCCATGGCGGCCTAACGACAGTGCATTTAGAAAAATTCCGTAATCTTATATTTAGGTATAAATTCGATTTTGTTGTATATAGGCATTTAGCAATCGATATCGAAATGCTTCAAATAACTGATTTAGCATATTTAGGTTAATTAACTTCCTCTATCTTACTGAAGTTTACGTAAAGCCATAACGGCATAACGGTAGTATATTTAGGTGAATTCCGTAAGATTTTATTTAGGTATAAAATCGATTTTCTTGTACATACACATTTAGCAATCGATATCGAAACGCTCAAATCATTAGTTTAACATATTTGTGTTAATTAACCTTCTTTAACGTACTGAAATTTATATAAGGCCATAACGGCAGTGCATTTAGAAGATTTACGTTATCTTATATTTAGGTATAAAGTCGATTTTCTTGTATATACGCATTTAGCAATCGATATCGACATGCTTCAAATAATTAGTTGAACATATTTAAGTTAATAAACCTTCTTTAACGCACTGAAGTCTTCATAAAGCCTTGGCGGCATAACGGCAGTGCATGTAGAAGAATTCTGTAATCTTATATTTAGGTATAAAGTCGATTTTGTTGTATATAGACATTTAGCAATCGATATCGAAATGCTTCAAATCATTAGCTTACTATATTTAATGTAATGAAGGTGATATAAAGCCATGGCGGCCTAACGACAGTGTATTTAGAAAAATTACGTAATCTTATATTTAGGTATAAATTCGATATTTTTTTATATAGGCATTTAGCAATCGATATCGAAATGCTTCATATAACTGGTTTAGCATATTTAAGTTAATTAACCCCCTCTATCTTACTGAAGTTTACATAAAGCCATAACGGCATAATCGCAGTATATTTATATGAATTCTGTTATCTTTTATTTAGGTATAAAATCGATTTTCTTGTACATACACATTTAGCAATCAATATCGAAATGCTTCAAATCTTTCGGTTAGCATATTTAGGTAAATTAACATTCTTTAACGTACTGAAATTTATGTAAAGCCATAACGGCATAACGGCAGTGTATTTCGAAGAATTCCGTAATCTTATATTTAGATATAAAGCCGAATTTGTTGTATATACGCATTTAGCAATCGATATCAAAATTCTTCAAATCATTAGTTTAACATATTTAAGATAATTAACCCTCTTTATCTTACTGAAGTCTACACAAGCCTTAACGGCATAACGGCAGTGCATTTAGAAGAATTCCGTAATCTTATATTTAGTTATAAAGTCGATTTTCTTGTATATAATCATTTAGCAATCGATATCGAAATGCTTCAAATCATTAGTTTAACATATTTAAGTTAATTAACCTTCTTTAACGTAATGAAGGTGATATAAAGCCATGGCAGCATAACGACAGTGCCTTTAGAAGAATTCCGTAATCTTATATTTAGGTATCTAGTCGATTTTCATGTATTTACACATTTAGCAATCGATATCGAAAATCTTCAAATAATTAGTTAAACATATTTAAGTTAATTAACCTTCTTTAACGTAATGAAGGTAATATAAAGCCCTGGCGGCATAACGACAGTGCATTTAGAAGAATTCCGTAATCTTATATTTAGGTATAAAGTCGATTTTCTTGAATATACGCATTTAGCAATCGATATCGAAAAGCTTCAAATAACTGGTTTAGCATATTTAGGTTAATTAACCTTCTTTATCTTACTGAAGTTTACATAAAGCCATAACGGCATAACGGCAGTATATTTGGGTGAATTCCGTAATCTATTACTTATGTATAAAGTCGATTTTCTTGTACATACAAATTTAGAAATCGATATCGAAATGCTTCAAATCAGTAGTTTAGCATATTTAAGTAAATTAACCTTCTTTAGCGTACTGAAATTTATATGAAGCCATAACGGCATAACGGGAGTGTATTTCGATGAATTCCGTAATCTTGTATTTAGATATAAAGTCGACTTTCTTGTATAAACTCATTTAGCAATCGATATCGAAATGCTTCAAATCATTATTTTAATATATTTAAGTTAATAAAGCTTCTTTATCTTTCTGAAGTCTACAAAAGCCTTATCGGCATAACGGCAGTGCATTTCGAAGAATTCCGTAATCTTATATTTAGGTATAAAGTCGATTTTGTTGTATATACACATTAAGCAATCGATATCGAAATGCTTCAAATCATTAGTTTAATATATTTAAGTTAATAAAGCTTCTTTAACGCACTGAAGTTAACACAAAGCCATGGCGGCATAACGGCAGTGCATTTCGAAGAATTCCGTAATCTTATATTTAGGTATAAAGTCGATCTTCTTGTATATACGCATTTAGCAATCGATATCGACATGCTTCAAATAATTAGTTGAACATATTTAAGTTAATAAACCTTCTTTAACGCACTGAAGTCTTCATAAAGCCTTAACGGTATAACTGCAGTGCATTTAGAAGAATTCCGTAATCTTATATTTAGGTATAAATTTGATTTTCTTGTATGTACACTAGAGTGGGTCAATTTTTTTCTTGACAAAGCGGTTATCAAAATCGTAAACTACGATGAATTCTAAGAAAATTTGCCCAAGAAACCATGGGTCTAAAATGAAAATCGAGCCTCCGGTTTTTAGCGAGAAAATTTCGTATATTGTATTTTGTAAAAAAAAATCCAATTCCTATTCCACTGTCGATTGTTTGCTTGTTTTGTAGCTATAGAAGCTAATTTGCTCAAATTTGGTATGTGATGTTGTATTTCAGCAGAAAATTCGAAAGTACAGAAATTTTTTATAGGGGGCGTGGCACTGCCCACTTATGAGTTCATATGCATATCTCTTGATCCACCCCACCAATTTCGTTCAAATTTGGTATACATATTACACAATGCCTACTTAAGAGATATCTGGAAAATGATCGAAATCGGATAATAACCACGCCCACCTACCATATAACGGTAATTTTTGAAAACACTAAAGATCGGAAATTTTAATAACTGTTGAAGGGAAACATCTTGAGTTTGGTATTCGGTGTTGTATTACAGCCAGAAATTCGACAATATGAAAATTTTGGCATGTCACCGCCCCCTTTTGAGTGCATATGTATGTAAATCTCTGGAACTTCTTTATCGATTTCGAATAAATTTGGTACACATTTTAGATTGTACCTAGTTAGGTGAGATTATGAAAATGATTAAAATTGGGCAAAAACTACGGCCACCTCCCATATAACGGTATTTTTCTGTACGGTCACAGCTTGATGTTTTCGACTCTAGTAGTTGTTACTATTTTCCATTTCATTTATTGAAAAAAAAAAACAAAATGAAAAGTTTCTCGTTAAAAACCGGAGGCTCCGTTTTGATTTTAGAGCCATGGTTTCTTGGGCAAATTTTCTTAGAATTCATCGTAGTTTACGATTTTGATAACCGCTTGGTGCATTTTTTTTGCTCCATACAAATTGACCCACTCTAATGTACACATTTAGCAAGCGATATCGAAATGCTTCAAATCATTAGTTTAACATATTTAAGTTAATTAACCTTCTTTAACGTATTGAAGTTGATATAAAGCCATGGCGGCATAACGGCAGTGCATGTAGAAGAATTCCGTAATCTTATATTTAGGTATAAAGTCGATTTTGTTGTATATAGACATTTAGCAATCGATATCGAAATGCTTCAAATCATTTGTTTACTATATTTAAGTAAATTAAACATCTTTATTTTACTGAAGCCTACAAAAGCCTTAACGGCATAATGGCAGTGCACTTAGAAGAATTCCGTTATCTTATATTTAGGTATAAATTTGATTTTCTTGTATGTACACATTTAGCAAGCGATATCGAAATGCTTCAAATCATTCGTTTAACATATTTAAGTAAGTTAACCTTCTTTAACGTATTGAAGTTGATATAAAGCCATGGCGGCATAACGGCAGTGCATTTAGAAGAATTCCGTAGTCTTATATTTAGGTATAAAGTCGATTTTCTTGTATATACACATTAAGCAATCGATATCGAAATGCTTCAAATCATTAGTTTAACATATTTAAGTAATTAACCTTTTTTAACGAACTGAAGTTGGCATAAAGCCATGGCGGCATAACGGCAGTGCATTTAGAAGAATTCCGTAATCTTATATTTAGGTATAAAGTCGATTTTTTGTATATACCATTTAGCTATCGATATCGAAATGCTTCAAATCATTAGTTTAACATATTTAAGTTAATAAACGCTTCTTTAACGTACTGAAGTTACATAAAGCCATGGCGGCATAACGGCAGTGCATTTAGAAGAATTCCGTAATCTTACATTTAGGTATAAAGTCGATTTTCTTGTATATACACATTTAGCAATCGATATCGAAATGCTTCAAATCATTAGTTTACATATTTAAGTTAATTAACCTTCTTTATCTTACTGAAGTTACATAAAGCCATAACGGCATAACGGCAGTGCATTTAGAAGAATTCCGTAATCTTATATTTAGGTATAAAGTCGATTTTCTTGTATATACACATTAAGCAATCGATATCGAAATGCTTCAAATCATTAGTTTAACATATTTAAGTTAATTAACCTTCTTTACTTAACTGAAGTTGACATAAAGCCAAGCGGTATAACGGCAGTGCATTTAGAAGAATTCCGTAATCTTATATTTAGGTAATAAAGTCGATTTTCTTGTATATACACATTTAGCTATCGATATCGAAATGCTTCAAATCATTGTTTAACATATTTAAGTTAATTAACCTTCTTTAACGTATGAAGTTGATATAAAGCCATGGCGGCATAACGACAGTACATTTAGAAGAATTCCGTAATCTTATATTTAGGTATAAAGTCGATTTTTTGTATATACACATTAAGCAATCGATATCGAAATGCTTCAAATCATTAGTTTAACATATTTAAGTTAATTAACCTTCTTTAACGACTGAAGTTTATATAAAGCCAAAACGGTATAACGGCAGTGCATTTGGAAGAATTCCGTAATCTTATATTTAGGTAAAAGTCGATTTTCTTGTATATACCATTTAGCTATCGATATCGAAATGCTTCAAATCATTCGTTTAACAATTAAGTTATTAACCTTCTTTAACGTATTGAAGTTGATATAAAGCCATGGCGGCATAACGGCAGTAGCATTTAGAAGAATTCCGTAATCTTATATTTAGGTATAAAGTCGATTTTGTTGTATATACACATTTAGCAATCGATATCGAAATGCTTCAAATCATTAGTTTAACATATTTAAGTTAATTAACCTTCTTTATCTTACTGAAGTTTATATAAAGCCAATACGGCATAACGGCAGTAATTTGGAAGAATTCCGTAATCTTATATTTAGGTATAAAGTCGATTTTCTTGTATATACATTAAGCAATCGATATCGAAATGCTTCAAATATGTTTAACATATTTAAGTTAATTAACCTTCTTTAACGTAATGAAGTTGATATAAGCCATGGCGGCATAACGGCAGTGCATTTAGAAGAATTCCGTAATCTTATATTTAGGTATAAAGTCGATTTTCTTGTATATACGCATTAGCAATCGATATCGAAATGCTTCAAATCTTAGTTTAACATATTTAAGTTAATTAACCTTCTTTAACGTATCTGAAGTTGATATAAAGCCATGGCGGCATAACGGCAGTAGCATTTGAAGAATTCCGTATCTTATATTTAGGTATAAAGTCGATTTTCTTGTATATACACATTAAGCAATCGATATCGAAATGCTTCAAATCATTAGTTTAACATATTTAAGTTAATTAACCTTCTTTATCTTACTGAAGTTACATAAAGCCATAACGGCATAACGGCAGTGCATTTGGAAGAATTCCGTAATCTTATATTTAGGTATAAAGTCGATTTTCTTGTATATACCATTTAGCTATCGATATCGAAATGCTTCAAATCATTATTTAACATTAAGTTAATAAACCTTCTTTAACGTACTGAAGTTATATAAGGCCATGGCGGCATAACGGCAGTGCATTTAGAAGAATTCCGTAATCTTATATTTAGGTATAAAGTCGATTTTCTTGTATATACACATTTAGCAATCGATATCGAAATGCTTCAAATAACTGGTTTAACATATTTAAGTTAATTAACCTTCTTTATCTTACTGAAGTTTACATAAAGCCATAACGGCATAACGGCAGTGCATTTAGAAGAATTCCGTTATCTTATATTTAGGTATAAAGTCGATTTTTTGTATAACACATTAGCAATCGATATCGAAATGCTTCAAATCATTAGTTTAACATATTTAAGTTAATTAACCCTCTTTATCTTACTAAAGTCTACAAAAGCCTTAACGGCGTAACGGCAGTGCATTTGGAAGAATTCCGTAAACTTATATTTAGGTATAAAGTCGATTTTGCTGCATATACATATTTAGCAATCGATATCGAGATGCTTCAACTCATTAGTTTAACATATTTAAGCTAATAAACCTTCTTTAACGAACTGAAGTTGGCATAAAGCTATGGCGGCATAACGGCAGTGCATGTAGAAGAATTCCGTTATCTTATATTTAGGTATAAAGTCGATTTTCTTGTATATACACATTTAGCAATCGATACCGAAATGCTTCAAATCATTAGTTTAACATATTTTACCTAATAAACCTTCTTTAACGAACTGAAGTTGACATAAAGCCATAACGGCATAACGGCAGTGCATTTAGAAGAATTCAGTTATGTTATATTTAGGTATAAAATCCGTTTTCTTGTATTTACATATTCAGCAATCGAGATCGAAATGCTTCATATCATTAGTTTAAAATATTTATGTTCATAAACCTTCTTTAACGAACTGAACTTGGCATAAAGCAATGACGGCATAACGGCAGTGCATTTAGAAGAATTCCGTAATTTTATATTTAGGTATAAAGTCGATTTTGTTGTATAAATATACGCATTTAGCAATCGATATCGAAGTGCTCCAAATCATTAGTTTAACATATTTAAGTTAATAAATCTTCTTTAACGAACTGAAGTTGGCTTAAGGCCATGGCGGCATAACGGCAGTGCATTTAGAAGAATTCCGTAGTCTTGTAGTTAGGTATAAAGTCGGTTTTCTTGTGTATAAACATTTAGCAATCGATAACGAAATGCTTCAAATCATTAGTTTAACATATTTAAGTTAATAAATTCTTTAACGCACTGAAGTTGACTTAAGGCCATGGCGGCATAACGGCAGTGCACTTAGAAGGATTCTGTAATCTTATATTTAGGTATAAAGTCGATTTTCTTGTATATACACATTTAGCAATCGATATCGAAATACTTCAAATAACTGGTTTAACATATTTAAGTTAATAAACCTTCTTTAACGAACTGAAGTTGGCTTAAGGCCATGGCGGCATAACGGCAGTGCATTTAGAAGAATTCCGTAGTCTTGTAGTTAGGTATAAAGTCGGTTTTCTTGTGTATACACATTTAGCAATCGATATCGGAATGCTTCAAATCATTAGTTTAACATATTAAGTTAATAAACGCTTTTTAGCTTACTGAAGTCTACATAAAGCCTTAACAGTATAACGGCAGTGCATTTAGAAGAATTCCGTAATGATATAATTTTATATTTAGATATAAAGTCGATTTTCATTGTATTTACACATTTAGCAATATATATCGAAATGCTTCAAAAAACTGGTTTAGCATATTTAAGTTAATTGACCATCTTTATCTTAATGAAGTTTACATAAAGCCATAACGGCGTAACGGCAGTATATTTATATGAATTCCGTTATCTTATATTTAGGTATAAAGTCGATTTTAATGTACATACGCATTTAGCAATCGATACCAAAATGCTTCAAATCATGAGTTTAACATATTTAAGTTAGTTAACCTTACTTAACGTAATGAAGGTGACATAAAGCCATGGCGGCATTACGGCAGTGCAGGTAGAAGAATTCCGTTATCTTATATTTAGGTATAAAGCCGATTTTCTTGTACATACACATTTAGCAATCGATACCGAAATGCTTCAAATCATTTGTTTAACATATTTAAGTTAATAAACCTTCTTTAACGCACTGAAGTCTACATAAAGCCTTAACGGTATAACTGTAGTGCATTTGGAAGAAATCCGTAATCTTATATTTAGGTATAAATTCGATTTTGTTGTATATACGCATAAAGCAATCGATATCGAAATGCTTCAAAGCATTAGTTTAACATATTTAAGTTAATTAACCTTCTCTAACGTATTGAAGTTTATGTAAAGCCATGGCGGCATAACGACAGTTTATGTAGAAGAATTCCGTAATCTTATATTTAGGTATAAAGTCGATTTTCTTGTATATGGCGGCATAACGGCAGTGCATTTAGAAGAATTCCGTAGTCTTGTAGTTAGGTATAAAGTCGGTTTTCTTGTGTATACACATTTAGCTATCGATATCGAAATGCTTCATATCATTAGTTTAACATACTAAGCTAATAAACGCTTTTTAGCTTACTGAAGTCTACATAAAACCTTAACGGTATAACGGCAGTGCATTTAGAAGAATTCCGTAATGTTATAATTTTATATTTAGGTATAAAGTCGATTTTCTTGTATTTACACATTTAGCAACCGATATCGAAATGCTTCAAATAACTGGTTTAGCATATTTAAGTTAATTAACCTTCTTTATCTTACTGAAGTTTACATAAAGCCATAACGGCATAACGGCAGTATATTTATA
>JAPZAG010001509.1:0-30289 GCA_027475135.1 Bactrocera correcta | reverse complement strand
TTTCTGTAGACATACATAAAAAATGAAGTAAAGCAATACAAATAACCTTCTTTGTAATGGAAGTAAATTACCGACGGGTGTGAAATAATTTTGCGCTCATTAAAATACAAACTACACAGAAACAAATGCTTTACGTTGCTCAAATATGCATTCATTCAAATTTATCCCTGTATGTACACTTACTATATTTACTTTTATAGTTACACTTTAGTTTGCGACAAACTTCCTGCACTATAACGACGAACCAGCAACAACAGCCGCGCACACTCAAAACCACTGACAGTTCCAACGGCTTCATTTTCGTTTTTGCTTCTCACAACGCGGTTGTGAAAATTTTAATACACTGCTATAGCTAGCGGGCGCAAAATTACGCTCCAACCTACCGATACATTGCAACTAACAAAATATAGAAGCTAACAGAAATACTAACAATTCGAAATACTTGACATTGTCAGCCAACAATAAAGCGTGAGACTAGAATTCGACGTAGAAATCCTTATGTTTGCTTCAAACCCCTAAAAGGTTAACGACGCCCGATTTAAATGTTTATACTCTTCCAATATGTTGCTACAGAGTGTAATACTCAAATTCACATTTAGTACTACATGTAATTGTTTTCGTAGACTGCATACAGCGGTCGAGGGTATGAAAAAGTGATAACATGGTGTAGCGACTGCATTTGAAAAGCCTAAAACATAACTTAGTGCGCATTTCATACGTAGTGTCTAAAAACAACAAATTATTTATACTAAAAAATTCAGACATAGAAATATTTAGCTGATAATATAAAATCTTTGACGTTTACGTTGGTGAGAAAGAGGAAATCAAATTTGCATGAATTACACGTTTGTTGAGCTTACAAAAATAATAATAGCAATGGAGAGCGAATTACTCGTAGAGTATCAATTGGATATATAACATTAAAATTTACTCATATGATTTTATTTTCACTATATACTTGAGCTAAAAAATATATTTTTGTGGTTTGCCTCTTCACTGAGGTAGATGTATGTATGTATGTATATAAATATACTGTGCCGCGGCATAAAAATTTTTAGTTATCGTAACCGTTCAAAGCTGTTTAAATGAGTTAAGCCTCCCCCACTCTACCCGGGAAAACCTGGCGCACCCTAAGGAAGTACTTACCATACACTTACATCACCACACAACACCAACACAACTCACCACACATGTGTCCACTCAACAAAGTAGATGGACATCGAGATGGGAGACACAATTCGCACAATTTTTATGCGTATTAAATAAACAATAAATTAAAAATAATTGTACATTTAAAATGTGTGAGCATCTTTATTTAAATGCGGAAGTGGTTAGTATTATCGTCAAATTATTCATGGTCCTTCGAGTCTTAAAGAAAGGCTCTATAGATTTATAGTCAAAAACTGCGAAAAACCAATGGCACAGTGTAGTGACAAAACTAATAATTAATATTAAATGTACAAATATACATATGTAACATAATTTTAAAAAAAGTGCAGTGGGGCAAAACAAAGAAAAAGCAAAAAGAAGTGTGACATGAACATAAACTTAAAATGAATATGGGGTATTTCATACCAAATCGACCACTTTTAAACCCGACCCCTTTAGATTTTGCTTAAACTTATCCATCCTTTACTATCCTTTGAAAAACATGTTTGAGAATTTTTGAAAAATTTTTGGTCCAACTTCAAAAAAATTATGAATTTTGCAATTTTTTGCTAAAAATGGCTTTTTTATTTTCAAATAGCCATAACTTTTGTAGAAATTGACTTTTGGGGACCTTTTTTATTTTTAAATTTTTGTTTTTGAAGGAACTTTTCGAAAAAATACACGAAAAAAATTTAACACGATCAACCATATAAAATAATCTGTTTTTTTTTTAAGTGAAATCGTAGATAGAAAAGGATGGATAAGTTTCAGCAAAATCTAAAGGGGTCGGGTTTAAAAGTGGTCGATTTAGTTTGGAATACCCCATATAAAGAATCACGGTGGGTAAAGTAACAAACACACCCAGCAGGCAACATATGCACATACAAAATACTTACCATACAGAGTACTGGTGAGCGTATTATGTCCTTTATTTATTGAATATATGCCTAAAGCTCTTAGAATATAAGAATAATCATAAACGCACAAGCAATTCGTGCATAACTACTTATGTTAATAGCGCATTGATCTCTTCAACGAGCTTTCAATCGCACAAAATGTAAGAACATACATACAAATGTAAATACAACTACACCTATTAGGGTGTACCTAGTTACACAACATTAGGACATAAGAAATGTAAATTAATTAAAGCAAAAAAATGTAAATAAAATTAATGCTATCGTAAGTAAATAACAAAAAATAATAATAGAAATTCAAAACTCTACCTAAAAGAGTATTTGGTTTCAAGCAATACCCTATTGCCTTATTTAAATCAGTTACACTGAGGTAGGAAGGTAAGTAGGTAGAAGTGCAGCGCTATCGGGCTCAATTAGCACTTGATGTGCCATTTTTATACACTATTAGTAGAAACTTTTGTGTCTGCTATTACGTTTCACCTTCTCTCTCAAACCATTTTAAGGTTTCGATGAAACTACTTATGTCTGATATGCTTTTAGTAAAAATCCATTCAAGGTTTGGTGCTTGAAGGATTCCGAGTGTTTTGTGTCGGATCTGTGCTAGAGCTGGTCATTCGCAGAGAAAGTGGAAAATTGTTTCCTTGTTTCCAGCTACTCCGCAGCCTCGGCAGATGTCGTTGTAGGGCATACGCATGTTCCCCAATTAGACAGTGCCCTGTTGTGGTAGCTGTTACTCTGTAGATACTTTTTCTTGACCTATTTAATAAGTCATTGGTTCTTTTCTTGCCATATGTTGACATAATTGTTTAGTTATGATGCATTTTGTAATGTTTTTCCACCTGTTATTTGCAACTTGTTGAAATTGTCTATTGATCTCTCCTTTTCTCGATCCTAGCGGGGTTGTTATTAGCTCCACCTTGAGAAAAGCTCCTGCCTTTGCCAACTCGTCTGCTTTTTCGTTACCGAAAATGTTCCTGTGGCCGGGAACGCAGATCAAGTTTATATGGAGCTTGTCTTTTTTTGGGCTTAGTGCTCTTTTGCAGTTGGGAACTTTACTAGAATTTGAAGACAAGGCCAGGAGCGCCGCCTGTCTATCCGTAAATATAGTTGCTTTATGTATATTCTCGTGGATTTCTAATAGAACTTCGCAGGCTTTTTCTATGCCTAGTACTTCTGCTGGGAAGATGCTAGCCGAGTTCGGTAGACATATAGAGAGTGCTAGAAGTAGATACATAAATTATATACCAATTTAGTAGTACAAATCATCATCGCTACTCTTATACATATTTTATTAAGTACTTTCTGGTACTTAGCACTTTATTGTATACAACAACACTATAAAATTGTTTAAATCTGAGCGCCGGCAATCGCTAAACTGGTTTTTCTATTTGAGCGACTTTGATAGCGCACTCTTATCACACATTAATGTAAATGCAGAGAATTAGAACATGCACCACTATCTCAGCTGATCTTTATACCATAGCCACCGTACTTGAGGTAAAAGAAAAGCTGTAGGTTAATCAACTTGTTAGAGCTGTTAATTTCAGTTAGTCGCAATTGTATTTAAAAGTATTAAATAGTATATAAAATAATTAAATTCGTTGTTTTTCTTACAAACATTAAAAGGACAATAAAAAAGCTTATTTTCCTTCAAACAATTATTATGTACCAACTGGATTACATATATTATAAATATGTATACGTACCACACTTGCAATTGGATGTGCATTTTATGACGTTAGCATGGCAAGCACAATCGGCACTTTCCCACCTCACTTTCGAAAATCACGCTTCAACAGCATAAAACCGTTGGTTCATTAAGTTTATCCACTATCCTTAAATTTCATTTCTTTTATTTATTTTCGCTTGTTTGACATGTTTGAATCAAAGGCGAAATGAGCAAGGCCATAATTTCCGCCCGTCTACCTATCCTTTTACTATGTTCGGACCGCCAACGAAAACTTATGTTTTCGTCCATGTAAAATCTGAAAACTAACTTTGAAAACTTACATTCCACTCATTATAATCGGTGCTTGCTCTAGTTTAAGCGATTTTTTTGGAAGACATATTTCGCCGGCCCTAAATTGTCACTTGATATTTGTTTACATTCCATATACAAATACAGCTGTTCACTGTTAAGGGGATTCTCTTGTTCTTGCAAAACCCTTGCACGGTGCACCAATTGCAGAATTTTCTTCTTGGTGCAACGCCGCAACAAGCACACGCAAAAATTTATTTGCAACGGCTGTGAAATATGTCAGACCAAAACGCATGTTTATGGGTGCTCTCTTGGCCTTGCATATTTCGGTATAGGATTTTTGCGTTTTGTGTCATCTTGAAAGAGCAAGAGAATCTCCGTATTGATAGTTGTCAGTGAAAACTCCTCGAAAACACACATTGTCGGTCTGAACGACTTACATTCCACAACAAAAAAAATGTGTTTTCAAAATGTTTTCAATGTCGGTCCAAATATAGAATTTGGTAGTTTAACAGTTTTACTGGCTGGCTCGTTGTGCTAGCACTGCTAGTGGTTTGCTTGGACGGTAGACTCAAGGAGGAATGTTTGTAGTACCTCAAATTGATGCAAGTTGGCTTGGTTTTCTTTTCTCACGTTGCATTGCATATTTTTATTTAAACTAAATTTTTCTTAGTCAGATTTTATTTTTGTTTTGTGGTTAAACTGTTTGTGCCGTGTTGAATTGAGTTAGTTTAAAAATTTAAAGGTTTGACTTTCTTAGACGGTGTTGCGTCAAGCGACTTATGTATATGTATATGTTCAACCTAAAATGAAATGAAAATTAATTTTCTGAAATCCCCTTTTATATTTGAATTATAAAGTTTTCCTTTAATTGTACTTACCCTAATAATGTTAAATATACTTACCTTAATCTATTACTATAATTACTATACAAATACTTCCATTCAAACTGTTCTATCCCGTTAGTTTTAAGACTTAGGCTAAGTAACTAGATGAACTGAAATAAAGAAAGAATTGTAATCGAACCGCATAACCGAACGCACGCGTCTTTTATCCTTTCGCAAATACTTATTTAATTTCCGTGACAGGCAATTAGGGTTCAAGTTAATTCGCGCATTCCCAGTGTATATTTTCGCTTCTCAAAAACGCTTGAGAAATTTCATGGCGCCCGAGCGGGGGACATAGTGCGTGAGCTAAGAAAATATTTGATTTGACTTTCGTTTTCGTTTAAATTAAACATCGTTTCTAATTGCCTGTAAATCGTTCGGTTTTCGGTTTTCGGTCATGGGAAAAGTGAAGTGGGAACAATCACCTAATACAAAGAAATAAAACAAAAAATAATAATAATAGTGATGGTGATAGTGATACCTAAATAAAGGAAAAATAATTATAAAACATAAAATATAATACATAAAACTAAAGTGAAAAACAGAAAAAGTGGCGGGAGAAGTATATAATACTTACGTGAATACTTTGTAAAATTCAGTGGTCAAATATACATACATGCAAATTAAAAGTGAAAAAAATAATAATAATTTCAACATGTTTAAATTTAAAGCAATATGTATATATACACATATAGACGCACATATAAGCATGTACGGTGAAGTGCTAATACTTACCCATATACGTACCTAAGCTTATGATAGCGAAAGAAAAAACCAAGGGAAGTATCGTGGATGCAGAGAGTGCTAATACATAATTCGTAAAACACAAAAAAAAATTACAGTAGTGAAAAAAAAAATAAAAGAACAAAAGACGAAGTGACAAAATTTCGAAAGTGTGCTGGGCTGGCGGACATATACATATGTATATGTACATATAGGACATATGTATATAGCAAAAACAAAATTTTCAACAATTTGAGGAAAAGCCGGTGGAAAATTAAAAAAAAAAAACCTCTTTAAAGTGCCGTACGAGGAAAGTAACAGTTGGGAAACGCCGTTCGAGTACGGTTCAAAAACTGTTGAAAGTGCCGCAAATTAAAAAACCGGTAAGCCCAAAAAACTGTTGCAATCATCCGTTGCTGCGGTAATTGCTTCGTTGCCATCACTTCGCTGTTATCGCACCGCTGCTGCCATCAAACCGCTGCTGCCTTCGTCGCCGCTGCCATCAACCCGCCGCTACCACAACGCCGCTGCTGCCATCGTCGCTGCTCCCATCAAGCCGCTGCCGTCGTGGGAATGAGCTGCCGCTGCATTCTTTGCAAAAGGGACGTAAGCGCCGGCAAACAGCCGACGCACCAGGTAACGAGTGCGATTTATTGAAAGTGGTGAAAAACAAACGAAAATTCAAATAAACAATAAAGTGCACACTTTCAGTTTTTGGCTCTCCCTTTTTTCACTATATTGACATACATACGTGCATAACAATATATACACATATTAAATCTAAATATATTAAGCATACGCACTCATATGTACATATATGCGTACGCAAGTGAATCAGGGATTTTGGGATATTGCGGTAGCCCTTTATTTGAATTAAAGGTGAAAAATTCTTAATTGAAAAATTAAATTATTATAATTTTCGCAATTTTTTCTATCCGTTGTTACAATTATCGGTCTTTTTTTTCCCAATTTTTGTCGATTTTCATTTGGACATTTTCCGGTTGAATCACTTTACTGTGCTATTGCTCATTTTGCGCATTAATTGGTTTGGCTTTCGTATACTTGGGAATCGATATTATTTTTTTTTTCTCGTTTTCGTAACCAATTCCAAATATATCTGTTGCCAACTTTTATTGCTATTAGTTTGGCTTTCGTATATTTGGGAATCGACATACATATATTTTTTCGTTTTCGTTATCGATTCTTGATATATCTGTTGCCAACCGTTATAGTCTTTCTTTCGGAAATTTAATTTAACCAAAGCAAAATGAGCAAGCCAAAGCCAACTCTCGCAAACCTGTCTTCAAATAAGGAGTTGACGGACTTAAAATCATTAAGACGTCAAAGAACGGTTGCGAAGAGTAGTATTTTTCGCATTAAAACGGGCCTTCTCGAAAAGACTATGTCTTTAGATCCAATAGAATTGGAATGTCGTTTAGATATGTATATTAAATTGACATAGTGAAAAATTGATGAAATGCCAATCAAAGATTGAAGAAATTGATGAGGACGACATGGCCCGAGGAGAGTTGGACCCCATAATCGTCGAAACGAAGTCCATAATTAAATCAATTTTAGCGAAAAATATAACTTCACTTGCCGAAACATCTTTTGTAGCTTCTCACAGCTCCCTAAAATGAATTTGCCGAAATTCAATTGAGAATATTCTGAATTCAAAAATTTTATGAGTTTGTTCGAGAGCTTGGTTCATAATGATCCAAATATCCCAGATATTGAAAAATTTAACCATTTGGTTAATTGTCTATCTGGAGAGGCTTTGGGAACAGTTAAAGCATTGGCAAGTCTCAAAAAAGTTTATGATAATTAATGTTTGATATTTTTCAATACAATATATAAACTTTTTGAGCTGCCAACAATCCCAAAGCCTTCTGCACCTTCCCTGCGTTCAATAATTGACGAAGTGTCAGCGGTATATGATTCGTTGCTATCGCTGGGTGATGAAAAACAAATAATGAACGCAATAATTATACACATTGTAATGACAAAGGTTGACCCTTCCACCCGATCCAAATGGGAAGAAGCGCTGGACTATGACAAACTGCCACTGTGGAAGGACTGTGAAGCCACCCTAAATCGACGATACCAGCAGCTATCAGCGGAAGGAGCATCACACTCTAGGACGAAGCCCATACCTAGAAGCAATGCGAATCATGGGAAACACCAACATATGGACAGGACCAAATCGGCGCTGGTTGCTGTAAATACGAGGCAGCCTCTTTGTCAACAGTGCAAATCTAAGGACCACCATTTGACTGCCTGTCCCACATTCCCGCTTCCGGTGCAGCAGAGGTTCGATTTCGTCAAATCGGTACCCTTATGCATAAATTGCTTGCGTAAGGGACATACCGTTTTCCCAAAAGCAGGGCGGATCGTTGCCGCATATACAATCGATCCCATCACTCGCTTTTTGCACCAGTATCCAGTGTCCTTCCCCGCTGTACCTCATCGCAACCATCAACCACACATTCCATGCATACAGCCAGTATGCCGGATCGGGTCATGTTGGCAACAGCTGTAATTCTAGTGAGGACCAGCTGCGGAGATTACCTGCCTGCGAGAGCCTTGCTGGACTCAGGCTCCCAGGTCAACTTTATGACGGAGGACTTGGCACAAAAGTTGCGGATTCGACGTCAGCACAAAACATTAAGCGTAATTGGAATTGGCAATTCCAATACAAAAGTGGGGTCAAAACTGAACGCGTTTGTCAAGTCGCGGTTAAATAACTTTGAATTTTCGGCGGAATTCTGGGTAATGCGATGCATTTCGGCATATCATTCAGACCATAACATTAATGTTAGTGGCTGGAAAATTCCGCACAATATTGAATTGGCGGATCCAGAATTTCACAAATCTAAAAAAATGGATATCCTATTGGGTACTGAAACATTTTTCGACCTTTTAGCTGTTGGCCAAATTAAAAATGGTCCTAACCAACCAACACTACAGAAAACCCTTTTAAGATGGATTGTATCTCGCAAATACGTCAGCAAACTAAGTTCTCCTCCCAAATTACATAGCAAATTATGCCAAGCTGAAGAATACTTAACGTCAATCGAATCAGTAGTCCAAAAATTTTGGGCTCTAGAAGAATTACCTTCAGAATCAAATGACATCAAATTCACACCAGAGCAACAAGAGTGTGAAAATTTTTTTTGTTAATACTACTCAAGTGTTGCCTTCAGGACGGCTTCAAGTCAGAATGCCGTTTAAAGCTGACCATAAGTTACTCGGTCACTCCTATGAAACCGCAGTTCGGCGGTTTCAGGCCCTGGAGAGAAGGACATTAAAAGATCCAGAACTTCGTAAAATGTATCTGGACTTTATGAATGAATATAGAGCATTGGGTCACATGAGCCCAACGAACAATAAGATCCCGAGTGAGCCACACTACTTCATTCCGCATCAATGCGTTTTAAGGCCCAAGAGCACAACAACCAAATTACGTGTTGTATTTGATGCCTCGAGTCGATCTTCAACTCAAATAGCGTTAAATGAACTTTTGATGGTAGGTCCAACCATCCAAGAAGAATTATATTCAACTCTTCTTCGTTTTCGCTTACATAAGTATGCACTAACAGCGGACATTACTAAAATGTACCGTCAAATAATTATGCATGAAGAAGACAGAAATTGTCAACTGATTGTGTGGAGAGAGCATCCTTCTGAGCAAATTCAAATTTTTCGTCTTAACACCGTAACATACGGCACTGCGCCTGCTCCATTTCTCGCAACACGGTGTTTGCAAATGCTCAGTGATGCCAATACAATGAAATACCCACTCGGTTCATTGGCCATCAAAAGAGACTTTTTTGTTGATGATTTATTAACAGGGTCCGAAAATGCTGAGTCTCTAGATCTTTTGAGAAGTGAGGTAATTAAAATATTAAACTCGGCAGGATTCACCTTAACGAAGTGGTTTTCGAACCACCCTAACTTTTTCGACAGTGAATGCACTGAAAAGTCATTAAGCTTCAATGACAAAAGTTCCACTAAAACGTTAGGAATCCATTGGTTGCCGAAAGAGGATTTGTTTTTGATGACAATTTTAATGATCTGCGAGCCACTAAACGAAACATATTGTCAGTTTCTGCTCGCCTTTTTGATCCTCTTGGATTACTAGCCCCACTAGTTACCAAAACAAAAATCTTATTGCAAGAGCTTTGGATCCAAAAACTAGATTGGGATGAGTCGATTCCATTGCGCCTTGACACTAGCTGGCAGAACTTTAAAGCCAACCTAATGCAGCTCTCATCGATAAGCATTCCTCGTTACGTAAACGTTGAGTCGAGTGCCATCTGCCAAATACATGGCTTCTCCGACGCCTCAATAAGGGCGTACGGATGCTGCATATACATACGAAGCCAATCTGCTAGTGGTATTCAATGCATGCTGCTTACTGCAAAGTCTAGAGTGGCTCCGCTGAAGACCAAATCTCTTCCGTGTCTTAAACTCTCGGCAGCACATCTTATTTCGGAATTATGGTCAAGAGTAGCGCCTATGTTGAGTCGACATTTCGAAAATATTACATTTTGGACAGACTCTGAAATTGTTTTGCATTGGATTAAAACACATCCATCTTCACTACAAACCTTCGTCGCAAAAAGAGTGTCCGAAATCCAAGAGTTGACTGACAAAGTATATTGGCGACATGTGCCAACGAAACAAAATCCTGCGGATCAAGTGTCTCGGGGTTGTAACGTGGACGAATTGAATAATTCAATATGGTTTGGCGGTCCACAGTTCCCCCTAGAACCCTGCATTATGGCCAATTAATAACCACTTCCAGCTCTCACCAGAAGACGAAGCATTAGAGAAGAAGAAAACTACATTTACATTAATTTCGACTGCTGAGAAAAATTCAATATTGGACCTCATTGAAAAATTCTCTTCTCATAAAAAATTGCTTCGTGTGGTCGCATATACTATATTACGATGCATCAGGCGACCACCAAATTCCTCCAGGGGCCAAGATCTGACTTCAGAAGAGCTAAACTTGAGTTTTCTAAAAATTGCACCCTACCCGCAAACTTGCAAAAACTCAACCCGTTTTTGCATGAGTACTCGGATATGTCGCTGTCGTTCAAATTAATCCGAGTAGGGGGTCGTCTATTAAATGCACCTCTTCCATATGATGCCAATTTTCCGCTTTTATTGAATAAAAGTTCGCACTTCGTTGTAACGAATTTACGGTTCCTGCACATTCGAAGTCACCACGCTGGGGCCAAAGCGTTGGTTGCGCTTCTTCGAGAACGCATATGGCTAATAAATGCCCGAGAAGCTTGCAGTAGAACCGTAAGAAACTGTATACATTGTTTTCATTACAAGCCGAAGTTGCAAAACCAAATAATGGGAAAATTGCCAGTCGAAAGACTTCGAGCACTACGACCCTTTCTTATACAGTAAGGGACAAAAGTGTTCACGAATATATGAAATTTGAATTCGCTTGCTATTTCATAAATTTGAAACCAGTCTGGCAATAATTTTCTATTGTAAATTTTCAAGCGTTACGTTAATTAACAGCCGGTAGCACTTTTTTAAACTAACGGGACTTTTACTGTTTCTATGAGTCGAAGAAAACAGAAATAGTGTGTGAACAGTTTTGACCCCAATAAGTTTTTGTGCACAATTGAGCTCCAAGTTTAATTTTAATACGGAAAAGGTAAAGTTTACTTATTTATTTAATTAATTTACATTTAATGTTTAAATATATAAAACCTAAAGAATAACTTTTTAGTAGCTTTATGATGGGAAAAACCGTTAATACTATTTTGAAGAAAAATGTGCTGGAAGACATTAAAAATTGTGTTACTTACCGAGAAATCGCAAAAAAAATATAAAATTTCTCTGGGATTAATTAATAAAATAAAAACGCAGAATGATTTAACAGTACCACGAAATAGTGGAGGCCGTCCGAAGAAGATATCCCCAGTTGTAGCACGAATAGCTAGGCGCTTAATTGTTATAGGAGCAACAAATACCGCAGTGGAACCCAATAAAATCATTAGAGAGGTCCATGGAGTAAATGTCAGCGACAAAACAGTAATAAGATGCCTAAAAAATAACGGGCTCAAGGCTAGAGCAATGGTAAAAAAACCTCTTTTAAGTGACAAACACCGTAATGCTCGTTTGGAGTTGGCCAAAAAATATGAATACTTCACAATCGATGATTGGAAGAGAGTGAAATAAATCGAATAGGATTAGATGGGCGTGCACGGGCATGGACTGATAAACAGGTTGGTTTACAGGAGCGCAACATATGCCAAACAATGAAATTTGGAGGTGGGTCACTGATGGCTTGGGGCTGTTTTCGCGGAAATGAGCTGGGATTCCTTCGGAGGATCGATGGTATAATGCGTGCCAGAGACTATATTGATATTCTGGAGGACTCATATCTTCCAAGTCTAGACATATTTGGACTCGAACGTGGCCAAGGAGATATTTTTATGCAGGATAACGATCCGAAGCATACCGCAAAAGTTACCAAATCATGGTTTGTGGATAACGAGATCAAACTGCTCGATTGGCCTCCGCAGTCCCCAGATTTGAATACCATTGAGCACTTTTGGGCGATTTTAAAAAGAAAAATATTTGCTGAAAAGGATAGTCCAAAAACGGTTAATGAATTGTGGGAGCGGGCCCTCCACGAATGTCAAAATATAAGCCGAAACATTTTAGACAACCTCATGAATAATAAGCCAAAAAGGATTCAAGCTTTAAAAAAATCGCGCGGTGGTCACACAAAATATTGGTCGAACTTTTAAGTCTACGGACAAAAGTGTTCATACTTATATCTTCTGAAAATGAAGTATTTTTAATACGTTATGTTAAAATTTTAGAATTAAGTTATTGGATTTGAAAGCGAATTAACTACTCTTTTAAATGTATATTTAGCGATGATGCAGTACTAGGAAGAATTGTTGTTCACACTTTGATGGTCGCTGACGAACTATATTTCAATTAGTGCTTTTGATCTCACATTCTTACATTCGTTAAGTTTAAGGATAAATTACATAAAATGGCAAACTTAAGAAGTATAGTACGAATAAATATTATGTACAGTACAAATCAAAATTAGGAGTAATTATTACAACTAGTGTAGAGTGGTGATCTCCACATTACCCCCCTTCTAGATTTCTGTGAATTGACTTGCAATACATCTAGAGGGTCTGAGGTTTGGTTAGAATTAACAGCTGGTTCTTCATCTGCTATATTGTAACTTGGCTTGAGGCGGTCGATTGAAATAACGATGTTTTTCCCTTTTTATTTCGATTGTAAAATTTTTGTCGTTTTTTGAAATAACTTTATAGGGTCCATCGTATGGTTGTGTCATAGAAGGAGTTACTCGATCGTTGCGTACATATACGTGTGTTGATTGAAATAAATTCTTATTTACGAATGGTGTACTTGGAGAATGCCATGAAGTTTCGACGGGACGAATTTTTTGAAGATGACGTCGTAATTTTTCAACAAAAATTGAGTTCGGCTGCATATTTGGTTTTGTAGTAAAAAACTCGCCAGGTAATCGTGTTGCGGTTCCGAATAACATTTCGGCTGCGGAAGCCTTTAAGTCTTCCTTAACGGCATTTCGTAGTCCTAAAAGAGTAAGTCCTAAATTATCTACCCAAGATTCTTTTCCGGTGGCTAGTATGGCGTTTTTGAATGAACGGTGCCACCTTTCTATCAATCCATTCGTTTGTGGATGATACGGTGATGTACGTTCACGCTGAGTACCTAATGTTAGTAACATTTCTTGAAACATTTTGGATTCGAATTGAGTTCCTTGGTCTGTGATTATCTTCTGAGGTGAGCCATATCGTCCAACCCATTCGTTCAAGAAAGCTCTACATACTGTTTCTGCTTGAATGTCGACAAGAGGTATCGCTTCGGGCCATCTCGAAAAGCGATCGATGAGTGTAAGACAATATTTGAATCCCTGATTAAGAGGTAATGGTCCAATTATATCAACGTGAACAACTTGAAAGCGTTGGTCTGGCATTTCTAAACGTTGTAATGGAGACTTGATGTGGCGTAAAACTTTGCTGCGACTGCAACGGATGCAGGCACGAACAAATGCTTTGCAGTCCTTTCGCATATTTACCCAAACAAAATGTTGAGAAATCATCTTTAGAGTTGCGTTGGCCCCAACGTGAGCGAGGTCGTGAACATTGTGTAGAATCTGCTTACAAATCGTTTGCGGTACGATGGGTCTAACTTGGCTCATTGATACATCGCAAAGTAATGTAGCGTTGCTGCCTTCCAATCTGAAATGTTTAAGTTGTAAAGAGTGTTTTATCTTACCAGTAACAAGTGCTTGAATGTTTGAGTCAGATTTTTGTTCGTTGGCCATATCAGTGTAGTTGATCGATGTTATTGTGTTGATACGCGACAATATATCTGCGGTTTGGTTTTTTGAACCCGGAATGTGACGGATGTCTGTTGTAAACTGACTAATATAGTCAAGTTGTCTAATCTGACGAGGTGAACCTTTGTCGTTTCGCTTATGAAAAGAATAAATTAATGGCTTATGATCCGTATAAATGCATGTTTGATTGCCTTCGATTAGGAATTGAAAATGTTTTATGGCGAGATAGATTGCAAGAAGTTCTCTATCGTAAACTGAGTAATGCTTTTCTGTTTCCGTTAGACGACGTGAAAAATATCCAAGGGGTTCTGGTTCGTTATTTACTAATTGGTGAAGTACAGCTCCTACTGCGACATCGGATGCGTCTGTGAATAAACGGAGTTGAGCACCAACATGAGGGTATGCTAAAGTAGCTGCATCGGCCATATTTTGTTTACAATCTTCAAAAGCGTTGATTGCTTCATCTGTCCAATCGATACGAGTTTTATCATTGCGTTTGTTTCCTTTGATAAGTGTTTGTAAAACGGCTTGACGTTTTGCGGCGTTAGGTAAAAATTTGCGATAGAAATTGATAGATGCTAGGAAACTTTTTAATTCGTTGGCCACTGTAGGTCGTTTAACTTTTAAAATAGCCTCAACTTTTTCTGGTAGCGGGCGAATACCTTTATGCGTAATGCTGTGACCTAAGAATTTTATTTCTTTCTTACCAAATTCACATTTCGATGGATTAATTGTTAGACCAGTTGCGCGGAGTCGTTGGAATATCATGCGTATATGTTTCGCATGTTCCTCCATGTTTGCTGAAGCTATGCATATGTCATCAACATAAGGAAAGGCGAAGTCAAGACCTCGTAAGGCTTCATGTATGAGGCGTTGAAAAGTTTGTGCTGCATTTCGTAGACCAAACGTCATATGAGTAAACTCATATAGACCGAATGGTGTTATTATGGCTGTTTTCTTTATGTCTTCCGGTCGAACGGGTATTTGATGGAATGCTCTTTGTAGATCGATCTTGCCAAAAACTGTTTTTCCTCGTAGGATTGTTAAGCAGTCATGAATAAACGGAATAGGATAACGGTCTGGAATGGTGATTTTATTGAGCGCACGGTAATCTCCACATGGTCGCCAATTGCCGTCTGCTTTGCGGACCATGTGAAGCGGACTAGCCCAATTGCTCTTCGAAGGGCGACACACGCCTATTTGCATCAGATATTCGAATTCAGTTCGTGCGGCTTTAAGTTTATTGTGGTCGAGCTTTCGAGCACGAGCTGTAACGGGTTGACCTTGGGTTTCAATTACGTGACATACCTCAGTCTTTACTGGTTTTCGATCTAGATTCATTTCTGTGAGGTCCTTAAATTCCTTGAATAACTTTGCGAATGGACACTGTATGTCGAAAGCTTTTATCTGCATATTCAACTCTTTGTGAATAGTGCAAGGCGCTTCGAGATTTGTCTTGTTGTCGATTAATTTGTTGCGTTTTAGATCGATGATCAAGTCGTAGTGACGAATAAAATCACTGCCAATGATTGATGTATTAACGTCTGCAACCATAAAGTTCCACATGAATTTGCGACGAAGACCAAGATCCACGTGTTGGCGTACTAAACCGTAAGTTTTTATTGGAGTACCGTTGGCTGCGTATAACGTGACGTTTGTTGGGCGAAGAGAATTAAAATTGTTTTTGTTTGGAAGAACACTGTAATCGGCACCAGTGTCTATGAGATATTTTACGTTTGATGACTGGTCTTTGATGAAAAGTTGATTTACTGCTGCGTTGACGTGATTGGCGTCAGCATCGCTGACTGAAACTTCTAGTCATTCATGCTGGGTGTTGGTACTTTGTCGACGTAGACATGGACTACGGCATCGGTTGGCGGAGTCTCCAAAAGTTTGATGGTACCAACATTCTTTTGTATTGCGTGAGGAAGATCTTCGCTCACTCGATTGACTATGTCGTCTAGGAAATCTGCGACTAGTGCGTGAGCGACTGCGTTCTCGTGTGCGCATATTATCAAATTTGCGTTGCAATTCGTTAATCGTATTTGATAGTTGAAAAATCGTGTCTTGTTGAGTCTGAGACGATGTACTGGCGGCGTGATCCGATGATGAACAAATTTGACGCTGGGTTAACGTTTCCATAATAGCGTCGGCAACTGCAATTTGGACATCTATCGTACCTTCGCGTGCGATTACGGATGCTCTTATTAATTCCGGTAAGCGTTGGATCCACATGGCTCTAAGAGTTTCTTCCGAAAAGGAATTTCCTGCCACTCGTCTCATGGCATTAAATAGTTGACTCGGACGTTGATCACCTAGTACCATCTCCTCCAATAATCGTTGGATTTTACGTTGATAACTTTCACCAAAATATTTGAGAAGTTCAGTCTTGAGAAACTCATACATGCCAATGCCTGAGTTGGTAATGCGTTGCGTATTTTCTGCGTTTTTACTGATTTGGCTAATGGTTGGTAGCGTAAGAGGATCTAAAGTAGCCATCACATGGTAATAACGTTGAGCGTCGCTGTTCATGTTGCATGCCTTAAACCAATAGTCCACCGATGTGAACCATGCATCCATATCGTTTGGTGTTATGCGAGGCATCGGAATACGTGCATGTGCTTCAGGTGCAGTATACCGTTGAAGCGGTGCAAACTGTACACATTGATGATCTGGAAACGGGATCGCATCATTTTTACGTTGCTGTGAAAACGGTACTATGTTCGGCTGATGTAAATTCCTATACGGTACTTCGCTGCCCTCTGTCTGCGCTGGCTTCGTCTGACGCGCAGCTTCACTTGCTGCCTCTAAATGTATGACCGTATGACTTTGACTTTCAGGTTGAATGTCATTGGCGCTCCAACTGCTTCCGTAGTGTCTAAATGCTTCTGGGACTACTGGAATTCCATCGCTGCCAGATATGGTTTCGCTTTCCACAGGTTGAAGGTGTTCGTCCATTTTGAATAAGCGCGGGGTTTAGAAAAATATCAAAAAATTTTTCTCTTCTGACACCAATTTGGCGATGATGCAGTACTAGGAAGAATTGTTGTTCACACTTTGATGGTCGCTGACGAACTATATTTCAATTAGTGCTTTTGATCTCACATTCTTACATTCGTTAAGTTTAAGGATAAATTACATAAAATGGCAAACTTAAGAAGTATAGTACGAATAAATATTATGTACAGTACAAATCAAAATTAGGAGTAATTATTACAACTAGTGTAGAGTGGTGATCTCCACATATACATTATTTTTTTTGTGTAAGGTGTCTAATAAAATTTCTAAGCTTTAAGAAAAATTTTGGTATTTTCGTGAACAGTTATGTCCTTTACTGTATGTGGCGTAGATTTTTGTGGTCCAATAAACACAACTCTAAAAATACGCGGTCGTTCGTTCGTTCGTTTGCTTCACTTCAAAAGCAGTACATATCGAATTAGTTTCGGACCTATCTTCTAATTCATTTATTTTCGCTTAAAAAGGTTCATTGGACGCCGAGGGATGCCGACGAAGATATTCAGCGATAACGCCACCAACTTCGTCGGCGCCGACCGCAAGCTGCGCGAGCTGAAGGAGGCGTTTCTATCGGAAGCCCCAGAACTAATGGGGTTCGCAGCCGAAGAAGGATTAAGCTTCGGCTTTATACCACCCAGGGTGCACTCGGCAACGCTCTACTAACAACGGAAGAGCTCTCAACGCTACTGGCCGAAGTAGAGGCCATTTTGAACTCGCGTCCCCCCGTTGAGCCAGGACCCCAACGACGGAGAAGCACTAACTCCAGCGCACCTTTTAATCGGTTGTCCTCTGCGAGCACTGCCCCCAGCACAAGTGCCAACGGACCCAATTCGTTGCTGCGAGAGATGGCAACTTGTTTGCAGTCTCAAGCAACAGTTTTGGCAACAGTGGTCCAAAATATATCTAACGAGCCTTCAGGAGCGCAACAAATGGCTCCACCCCAAACGCAACCTGCAGCCAGGCGATCTCGTCCTCGTTCACGAAGACACCGTGCCGCCGCAGCAGTGGGTAATCGGCCGCGTCGGCGCAACCGTCGAAGGCCAAGACGGCAAGGTACGATTGGCAGACGTGGTAACCAAGGCGGGCACCATTAAGCGCCCAATTCATAAACTTGCATTACTGCCCGTGGATGTTGAAGGATCCTGATCCTGTCAAGGTGGCCGGTGTTGCGTCAAGCGACTTATGTATATGTATATGTTCAACCTAAAATGAAATTAAAATTAATTTTCTGAAATGCCCTTTATATTTGAATTATAAAGTTTTCCTTTAATTGTACTTACCCTAATAATGTTAAATATACTTACCTTAATCTATTACTATAATTACTATACAAATACTTCCATTCAAGCTGTTCTATCCCGTTAGTTTTAAGACTTAGGCTAAGTAACTAGATGAACTGAAATAAAGAAAGAATTGTAATCGAACCGCATAACCGAACGCACGCGTCGCAAATACTTATTTAATTTTCGTGACAGGCAATTAGGGTTCAAGTTAAATCGCGCATTCCCAGTGTATATTTTCGCTTCTCAAAAACGCTTGAGAAATTTCAGAGGGCGTTAGTGGCTTTTTTTCTGTCACTGTAGTGATTATTTAATAATAATAATTTGTATGCCTTTGAAACATGTAGCTACATAGTAGAAATATAAGGCTTTTGTTCACAAAATCTTGCGCTTAGATATCTAGATACCAAATATGTAGATGCCAATACGAATGGCTGACTTTGCCAAGTTTTTTCAACGGTCGGTTTACACTTTGCCATTTTCCACTGTAATGGAAATATGCGCAAGTTATTTTAATTCTTATCCCCAGAAAAGCTAACTAAAAATCTCTTATTATTTGCTTCTAAAATCCTACTTGCCCAATTAGAAATTCTTTGTTAATTGCCGTGATGCTGACTCGGATTTGAGACCTGTTCGTTCTAGCGTAGCCCAAGGTTAAGACCTGCCGTTTTAAATGGTGCAAAACTATGTATGGCATATTTGAGTTTGTTTTTGTCTACTATTTGGCTTCGATAATCAGCTGCGTTCAACGGTGGTTCTGGTTGAACCCTCGTTGAAGGTGTTTGCTGACTCCCGGGGAAGTGCGTTGTAATTAGTACCTCCAGAGACTCTTTTGCCGCCTTCCGCTTTAATGTATTAATATGATCTTTGGATAGAATTTTGCTCAGCCTAGCGGGTTCTCTGCAACTTTCTATCGATGTGCAGAAAGATCGCCATGAGTCCTTTTAGCTCTACTGACTGATTTTTTGTATCTTTTCATAATATCTTTATATGGCTGCCAGATTTTGATTCTAAAACTCTCATTGAAAGCTTTCCTTAGATGTGTTCTCAAATTCTTGAGTTCACTGTTCCACCAAGGAAGAGACTTTATCTTTTTCAAAACTGTTAGCGAAGTGGATTTATTGAAAAATGTGGTTAAGATTTATTCCACCTTCTCTACTTACACTGAGAGAAAACAAAAAAAAATTATTTACAGATAAAAAATTAAAATAAATCCAAAATGGTTAATAACGCAAAAAATCAAAATACAGCTGCAGGAGCTACACGCAGGTAGGTTGTAAAATTCATTTCAAAAAGTGACAGTTTAACAAGATACTGCACTAAAGTTGCGACTTCACCGATTCATGAAAACTCTGAATCGTTTTTCGAAACCAAAAATCAAAATTTCAAAATTTTTGGCGGCTCATGACGCCATTCTAGATTGTGACTATATCAACCATCCAAAATTATCCAATGCACAAAAATTGTATAACCTCCGATAAAAAAAAATAAATCGAGCAGGCGTAATAGTCAAACAGTTCGCATTAAATGACAAAAATTTCAATTTGGCTTGGAAAGCTCTACAAACTAGGTACGAAAACGAAAGAATACTGGTCGATAAACAAGTAACGACTCTAATGAACTTGCCAAAAATTAAGAAAGAAACAAGTTTACAACTCATCAAACTAGAATCCACTGTTTCTCATTGTTTGTCGGTTCCAACGACATTAAATAACCCCACAGACCCTATTCTGCTAAATATATATTACCAGAAAAATCGCTACTTTTGTGGGAGCAATCACTCTCATGATGGATGGATGGATTCATGTGTAGAAGTTCACGCAAGTGAGGAAAGTTCTCTGATCGCCATTCACTTGGGAGTGGCCAGAAACGATTCTTTTACATATGACTCAAGCAGCTCACGACTTCCGGTCTTTGACCAAGTATCCTCTGGGTAGCCTAAGAACATTCGTTCGAAGGCGAGCTAAAGTGAGAAGGCAAAACATTCCCTGCACAGGGTTGTGCGCTGGGTTTGGGACCCGCCACGTAAAAAAACACATCCAATGAAAGGAAACAACAAGCCTCGGCTGAGTGACCCCCCTTTTAATGACGACCATGGCAAACGAATTAAGGACTACGAATTAAGGGCATGCACCTGGAATGTCCCGACCCTTAATTTGGAAGGTGACGCTGCCCAGCTGGTTGATGTCCCCGTGAAAATAAAGGCTGACATCACCGCAATCCAAGAAATGCTATAGATGGGAAAAGGACAGAGACAAGTAGGTCCTTGTGGCATTTATTACAGTGGCCATATAAAGGAGCGCAAGTTTGGTATTGGATTCGTGGTGGGAGAGAGACTCCGGCGCCGAGTACTATCATTCACTCCGGAGAATGAACGTCTAGCCACAATCCGCATCAAAGCGAGGTTCTTCAACATATCGCTGATTTGCGCCCACGCCCCGACGGAAGAGAAGGACGATGTGACCAAACATGCCTTTTATGAGTGCTTGGAGCGCACTTATGAGAGATGCCCCCGCCACGATGTCAAAATCGTGCTTGGCGACTTCAATGCCAGGGTGGGCAAAGAAGGTATCTTTGGCACTACTGTCGGTAAATTCAGCCTCCACGAGGAAACATCCCCAAATGGGTTGGGGCTGATCGACTTCGCCGGGGCCCGAAATATGGTTATCTGTAGTACTAGATTCCAGCATAAGTAGATACATCTGTTTTCGGATCGAAAAACCACCAACCAGATCGATCATGTTGTGATAGACGGAAGACACGTCTCCAGTGTTTTAGATGTGCGTGCGCTCCGAGGTCCTAACGTCGACTCGGACCACTATATTGTTGCAGCCAAAATTCGCACCCGCCTCTGTGCGGCAAAAAACGCACGCCAACAAACACAAGGAAGGTTCGACGTTGAGAAGCTGCAATCACAACAAGCAGCCGAACGATTTTCTACTCGGCTTGCACTCCTGCTCTCTGAGGGTACTCGTCAACAACTCGGTATAAGGGAACTGTGTGACGGCATTTCAAACTCCTTACGTACGGCTGCAACCGAAACCATTGGTTTTCGAAAAGTGCAAAAGAACAGCTGGTACGACGAGGATTGCTGTGTCGCAGGGGAGAGAAAACAGGCTGTCTACCGCGCAACTTTGCGATCGACCACGACACGTGCGGGATGGGAGAGAAAATTCTACGAAAAAATGCGGCGACTTACAGAAGGTTTCAACATCGGAGCATACTCTTGTAGAACCCCAAAGGTGATCTAGTCACCGATGCCCAAAGCATACTTAAATTATGGAAGGAACACTTCTCCAGCCTGCAGAATGGCAGTGAAATCACAACACCGGGAAAAGGCGAACCCGATTCCCCAATCGATGACGGTGGAGCTGACGTTCCATTGCCCGACCACGAAGAAGTTAGAATAGCAATTGCCCGCCTGAAGAACAACAAAGCGGCAGGGGCCGATGGATTGCTGGCCGAGCTATTCAAACACGGCGGTGAAGAACTGATAAGGAGTATGCATTAGCTTCTTTGTAAAATATGGTCGGACGAAAGCATGCCCAACGAATAGAATTGAAGTGTGTGTGCTATGCAAAACCTATGAAAAAGGAGACCCCACAATCTGCGCCAACTACCATGGGATTAGCTTCCTCAACATCACATATAAGGTTCTATCGAGCGTATTGTGTAGATTTAAGCCCACCGTCAACAAACTGATTGGACCTTATCAGTGTGGCTTTAGACCTGGCAAATCAACAACCGACCAGATATTCACCATGCGCCAAATCTTGGAAAAGACCCGTGAAAGGAGAATCGACACACACCACCTCTTAGTCGATTTCAAAGCTGCTTTCGACAGCACGAAAAGGAGCTGCCTCTATGCCACGATGTCTGAATTTGGTATCCCCGCAAAACTAAAACAGCTGTGTAAACTGACGCTGAGCAGCACCAAAGCTCCGTCAGGATCGGGAAGGACCTCTCCGAGCCGTTCGATACCAAACGAGGTTTCAGAAAAGCCGACTCCCTATCGTGCGACTTCTTCAATCTGCTGCTGGAGAAATTATCTGGAGGAAATTATGCTGCTGGCGTATGCCGATGATATTGATATCATACCCGCGCCGTTAGTTCTGCTTTCTCAGACTGAACAAGGAGCAAGCAACGCAAATGGGTCTGGCAGTGAATGAGAGCAAGACGAAATATCTCCTGTTATCAAACAAACAGTCGTCGCACTCGCGACTTGGCACTCACGTCACTGTTGACAGTCATAACTTTGAAGTTGTAGATAATTTCGTGTATTTAGGAACCAGTATTAACACCACCAACAATGTCAGTTTGCAAATCCAATGCAGGATTACTCTTGCCAACTGTTTAGGCAATTGAAAAGTAAAGTCCTTTCTCGACGAACAAAAGCCAAACTCTATAAGTCGCTCATAATTCCCGTCCTGCTATATGGTGCAGAGGCTTGGACGATGACAACAACCGATGAGTCGCCGTTAAGAGTTTTCGAGGGAGAGGTTCTGTGAAAGATTTATGGTAATTTGCGCGTTGGCCACGTCGAATATCGCATTCGATGGAACCACGAGCTGTACGGGATATACGACGACATTGACATAGTTCAGCGAATTAAAAGACAGCGGCTACGCTGGCTAGGTCATGTTGTTCGGATGGATGAAAACACTCCAGCTCTGAAAGTATTCGACGCAGTACCCGCCGGGGGAAGCAGAGGAAGAAGAAGACCTCCACACCGTTGGAAGAACCAAGTGGAGAAGTACCTGGCTCCGCTTGGAATATCCAATTTGCGCCATGTAACGAAAAGAAGAAACGACTGGCGCGCTGTTGTTGACTCGGCTATAATCGCGGTAGTGGTCTCTATGCCAGTAAAAAAGAAGAAGAATTGCTCTCATCACGATAGAAGTGCCCACCGTGGCAACAAATGTAAGATTTTCTCACCACCCAATATGAAATTGCGGAAAGGTTAGAAGAAAAAATAATCAAGACTAGGAACATTAAACACCACCAAAATGGAAGCTTCAATAGACCCCAAGCTAGAAGCAACAAAAATTTAAACAAAAGCTTTCACAAAACACAAACGTTCACATCCGAACAAAGAAAACAAACATCATGTGGACTACATATGTACCAAAGGTCATAAACTTACTTATATCCTGCAAGAAGCTTGAAACTTAAAAGTTAAAGCGAAATAATTTTGTCAGGTCAAAAAGTCTTTGCACAAATTACCTGTCACTTGCGCATACATATATAAACTGCAAAGACAAATTTATATTATCATCAAAGACATTATACCATGCTTCATTACAGCATACATCCCATCTCATCTCAAAGAAGCGCATATACAAAAAGAACCAAGAGTTCACTTGCAAAAGCAAATCCCGAAACCTACAATTCTAAAAATTACCAAGAAGCACCATGTTGCTTAAAGACCCAAAAAGTTCAAACGCTGTACATCGAAATACAAAGTGGACCAGTTATAAAACCAGTCACCACCATACCAACTCAAGTTAGGTATAATACAAACAAATACCTTAATTTATAATTAAGGCAATTTCAAAAGTTAAAGAAACTTCCCCTTATATTAAACAAAACTCTACAAGATCAGTATTGTGAAGACTTCTCTAAAGCCACAACTACTCGATCAAATAATGACCGGTACGTCGTAGGACTACCACATGAGCGCCCATTTTCCAAGTCTCCACGAACTGGCACCAAAAACAAAGCCAAATTCCCTTTGACAACCCCATATTAAAAGCACATGCACCTTTTTGACCCCGAAGTATGGCTTTCGCCAAGGTGGCAGGCTACTACTTGCCAAATTAATGCATAGGTGCTCAAAAATTACATATAATAAAATGATTCAAAAAGTCGAAAAATCGACACTTATCATAAACTAGTGCCTAATAATTTTCATATAATAAAAAATAATTTTATTTATACTCAAAATTAAGGCCAACATATGCCCAATGCGATACTGCAACGTACCTAGACTTACCAAAATCAAAGGTAGCTCTTATCGCTCCTACATAAGCGCTCCTCATAGTTGGTGGGAGTCTGGTGTAAAATTGGTGTTAATGGTGGTTCCAAGATAGACGAAATTATCTACGACTTTGAAGTAATGACTGCCAATAGTCCTTCTAGGCTTATTTAAATAATATATCTCAAAACTACTCAAGACATTGATGTCAGAAAAGGCTTTGATATGTATTATATTTTTTAGGTGTAAGCTATGTATTAGCATACCCTTAATGAAGCTTAAGATAATAAAGTTAGTTAAGCCGACATTTTGCAGCTAGTAAAGCAATTATCTAAATTTTCGTAAATATAGCCCTTCAGATTAAATATAAGTATTCTTCGGTACATTTTTTGTTTTGATGACAGGTACGGTTAAAGAGAGTGTTTTGCATATTTGTAAGTTTAGAGAAAATCGCAGGCATCATTAACCTCAAAACAGTGGGTGGCGCTGATAAGTAAGATAATTTATTGTAGATCGGCCAAGTAGTGATAAGAATTAACTGAAAAAATAAACAGTTGATTAAGTGCTATTTTGTAGTAGGTAAAATACCTCGAACATTGTCGTCCCTTTAACTTTCAAGGGAGTGTCTTTAGAGGGTATTGTCGCCTTTTGATAATCTTCAGATTTTTGCCTTCTTAAAATAGTAATTGATACAAAATTGTTTACTAACTGAGTTTTAATTGCTTTAATTCCAACAAAACACAAATTTTATACATATTTGACACCCGTGAATATTTTATGATTCTTTAATTAAATATGTTGTCGATCAGATAATAAAGCATTTCTATGCGTCGAATACTCTCAGAGCTGGAGTGCTTTCGTCTATTCGGACGACATGACCTAGCTAGTGTAGCCGCTGTGTATTAATTTGCTGAACTATGTCAATGTCCTCGTATATCATATACAGCTTATCATGCATAAATGTTTCGACTATTAAGATTGTTATTAACTTGAGTAAATAAGTTTTGAGGGGTATTGAAACATTTTTTAAACTACCTAAACAAATTGTAATTAGTTGTATACCTAGTTTTAGATAATAGGTCGGACAATCCTGCAACGAAAAATATAATTTAATAATTTAGAAATTATGTATTTAAATAATTTGCTTCGCTTTAAATAGAATGTACGTTGAGCTGAATAGCTGAGTTATATCTTCCCGTCCCTTCATTCATTAAATAAAAATGCCAACCAATTATGGGCTCATAAGTAATATTGGGGACTTTTATTGCTAAAGCTTAGTATCCAGCTCTCAAGAAATGTAAAAACTTCATATAAAAAAACACTTAAAGCTTAGTATCTAGCTCTCAAGAAATGTGAAAAACTTCATATAAAAAAACGCTTAAGAAACGGACAAGATACTTTCATGCGATAAATTTACTTGTGCTAGTATGCAGCTCTAAAGTAATTTAGTACTAATTTTTAATACTTTTTTCAATAAAATGCGAATATGGCAAACCTTGTTTTGCGAAGAAACATCAAATTAACAACTGTTTCTTGCAGGAAATTCAAAGTAATCGTTAAATTCGTCCTAAATTACTTAAAGTCCTTATTATGAAGTACATTTCATTTTGAAATGTTGTATAAAACTTATCAATCATCAGCAACATTCCTTAAATAGCAAGGAAAATATTTATGTTTCTACACACATACATACATACATATTACGCACAAAGATTATTTTCTTTGTTTATTCTCTCTTGCTCTTATTATGTGGATCATTCAAAATGCGTAACCAGCTGTCAAAATTACTTGAGAAATAATGTATTTTTTCTTTAGCAATTACTTGAGAGCTGGATACGAACCTTAAACCTGACACAGCTTATTATTTAATTTAAGTTTTTTTCTTAAGTAATGTATATGAAAGTTCGCGCATTATTTTTTTTAATTTTTTTATGAATTTTTTTCAAACAGTTTGCGTTTCAATAAAGAAATGACTATATGAGTAAGCATGTAAAAAGATAAGCTTTGTCTGGAGTTCTTCTCATCGGTAATGATGAAATTAAAAGTAAAAACTTGCTTGCTGATTTGCGATTTGTTTGCATGCGCTTTGTTACTGGATTTTCTGCAACATAATGATGTATAATTGCAAGTCTAATTCGAATTGGTTGCACGAATTAGCAATAATTGATATTAATTATATGGATTTATTGGCGGCTGCTTTGACTTTTACGGGTTTTAAGCTGTTAAAATAGTAACTCTCGACTTGATTACTAACATTAATAGTTATCTAAGAACACAACATTTTTTTGCGAAGGATTGGTTAAAAGCTCAATTAACCGCTAAGGTAAAAGTGTATATTCTTAATATAAGTCTACTTATAACTTAAAACTTTTTTCTAGTTGCTAGCTTTAGTATTATTTTATAGAAACAGGCTCTATCATGTATTGTACGCCAACTGGTGTTAGAAACGATAAATCTTCTTGTTCTTCTTTAAAGCTTAGTATCCAGCTCTCAAGAAATGTAAAAACTTCATACAAAAAAAAAAAACGCTTAAGAAACGGTCAAGTAACTTACCTGCGATAAATTTACTTGTGCTAGTATGCAGCTCTAAAGAAATCTAGTACTAACTTCAATACATTTTTTCAATAAAATGCGAATATGGTAAACCTAGTTTTGCGAAGAAACATGAAATCAACAATTGTTTCTTGAAAGAAATTCAAAGAAAATCGTTAAAATCATCATAAATTAGTTAAAATCATTATTATGAAGTATATTTCATTTTGAAATGTTGTATAAAACTTACCAATTATCAACAACATTCCTTAAATAATAATGAAAATATTTATGTTACTACATACATACATAATACGCACAAAGTTTGTTTTCTTTATTTAATCTCTCTTGCTCTTCTAATGTGGATCATTCACAACGCGTAAGCATCTGTCAAAATTACTTGAGAAATAATGTATTTTTTTTCTTAAGCAATTACTTGAGAGCTGGATACCAACCTTATGACGTGGACTACCAATGTATGATGATGGGAGGATATGTATATGCAGTACCGATGCCGTTGATGTCATTTGTTGTACATATCTACGTTACCGATTATGACATCACGCAAATTAATGTACTGCTGAGTAGGAACTTTTGCTTGATTAAATTTAATATATCGTAATTTGTCACTTTTGATTTTTACGTACATATCCACAATGTACTAATGAAATAGTTGTCTGTATCGGAGAATCTTGTTGTCTTCATTAGCACGAATCATCATCCGATATGCGTAGAAGTTCATAGCATTAACTGTCTTCATCAGTTTTTCACCTGCAAATTAATATATTTATGAGATAAACAGAAATTATTGACTTAAAAAAATTATATGATAATCTATAAGTTGTAGCTGTAGTTGGATTCCTTTGTTTTATATTTAAATGATATCCATATTCTCCTTCCCAAAATATCAACGGATACTGCAAAGCATCGTAATTGCATCGTATTATCTCTGCGTTGTATGGGTATGTCTCGCCGTTCACATGGGCCATAACTTCATTTACAGTTGAAACATTATATGTATGTGCCTGCGTTCTCTCCATAGAGCACTTTCTCTGCTTTAATGACAATGACATAGTTGTCGTTTTGTAGTCTGTATGAAAGTGTCTTGAACAATTGTACCAATTGGTTATGGTTTTTCAAAAACGTTTCCTAAATGTCCACAATTTCTCCTTCGTTCATCTGCTCTATATGGTTGTAAGAGCAGCGTGTATAATCGCATACATGATGATACATGACATGCTCCTCATTTCCCATAAAATAAATTTTAAAAATTTTGGACTGGCATCAGGCATTGGAGGCAATGAACTAATTCGATGGTTCACTTGACTTTGAATCTTGAATTTAGATTCAAAACTCCGACCATCTTCATGATGAACAATTTTTGTTGCTCCAAATGACGTCGTTTGGAAGCATGAATTTAACTTACGAATTTTCCGCAAAAACAATTGCGATTGGCTCCGGTAGTATACTACTGTGGCCAAAAAATAAGGTGACATTTTAATTTAAACTGCGCGCGTTGAAGGATTTGGAGAATTATTATTTCTTTTTAAGGTGCCAATGCTCGATTGTCCTGTATTAGCCGTTGGTTATGTTCTCTATGTATAATATGTATGTTGGTCGCTAATTGACGTGCCTCTCGTTGTAGGTACTTGTATTAGCACGAAGACATTGATTTCGTTGCCCTGAATTTTCCATTGAATGGTCGATCATGGACCAATTGCGGCTTTCGAGTACGTCGACTAATATTTCTAGGTTTTTCACGAAAACGTGCCATTTTTCTGTAAAAATAAGAAACTGTTAAATAATAATCAACAACGAATATGAGTTACTTATTGAAGATGAGATTTTAATTAATTAACTAAAAAGATTTATTGTAACAAATTTTGGGTAAAAAAATGCGATTTTATTTCTTTGCTTTTTTTCATTAACATTTCCAAAAATTAATAATTTTTAATAAAAACAATAATAAAATATAAAAAATCCGAAATGAAATTATTTAGCAACACAAATTATTTTGTAGGCTATTGTGGTTGTTAATGAACACACGTGTAAAGTTAAAAAAAAAAATTTGATAAGAAATGTACTCACTTTGATTCCGCATTAAATATATAGTTTTTTCTGCACACTTCAAAACTATTCGAACACTAATTATATTCTGATATAATATTTCAATTAGCACACCACTTCACAAATCACATAATAATAACAAAAACAATGAAATATTTTTCTGAATTGGATATCAGCATCAACTGTCGAGATAAACTAAAATTAAAATAGGATAATATTGAATATTCGATACTGCGATGGTAGAGCAGTCTGACGGATTACTCTTTACGACGGCACCTTAGATCGCGGCGCCAAAGAAATCGGAACTGCACCATTTCGGCATATAATTTATGCACCTAAAAAACCTTCTTTCCCGTTATATTTTACAAGAAACTAGTAAATTATTTTGATGCTTACCATAATGTGCAGCAACAATAACCAAATAGAACTTCTGCTTTCCGATGTTTCTACACTTATCTTTTCTATATTTTTTAAATATATAGGAATATTTAGTATAAAAGTATACTTGTCACAACACAACTATTTAAAGAGGATTGAACTTATTCGCTTTGCGGCTCACGCTACTCGTATAATGAAACTAAAACATTTTTTTTCTACACCAGTGCTCGTCATGCCGTTGCTCTCTTGAGTCATTTTGGCTCCGAACAACTCATGTACTGAACACATAGAGAGCGACATCTCTCAAATATAGAATATTAAACATGAATATTCTTATGGACACAGTAATTTAGACTGCTACGCGACTACACGACAGCAGGCTCTCAGTTGTTGTACTTGAACACATACAAAACATTTCATTAAAATCGGTCCAGTCGTTTAAGAGGAATTTAGTGAACTAACTGACAAACGGACAAACTGACTGTCAGAAGGATTTGATTTCGTCTCATACTTATCAGTTTTAGGTGATACGTACAACGGTTAGTTGAAAAACTAATATACTCTGTAGCAGCATGTTTCAAGACTTCGTTTCACCGAAGCGATAATACCTCTTTTCAAATACTTTTAGACACTTTACAAATACATTTGATTTAATTACTGGGTATAAATCTGTTTGAACCGTTGCAAACGCGCGTTGTCTTGGACAACAACCCATGAAAAATTTGATGGAGATATCTCCACAAATGAAGAAGCTCTTCAATCCGATTGTTCAATGTGTATGATAGCTACGTATACATACATATATGTATGCTCTAGTGGGATCGTGCAATATTTCGATACATCTAAAACTGAGAGAATAATTGGTATGCATATATGCAGACGGACATGGCTATGGTGTTATTGCCTGTTATATGCAAATTAAAAAGTAGGAAAATTAAAAAAAATGCAACAACGTTGTCAACAAAACTATGCTGGACATGTAAAGCCTTCAGTATATTTTAGCTAC